>SKCR01039233.1:0-61490 GCA_019454045.1 Zanthoxylum bungeanum | reverse complement strand
TTATCCTTCCCTGCTACCCATTTCCCAAGTTGCATCGACTCGTTGATATCTGACATTTCGTAGGCTCGGGCAGCACTTACTAAGGGTTGAATGTCAATCTCGGCATTCCCCATAAAGTCATCCGTTTTGAATGTATCCTTATCATATACAAGCTGCATTGCATGGCCCCAAAAGTTGTTACTTCTAAAATAATTAGCAAGGTACACTGAAAAGAGACGATGATGACAGTATTACGACGCTACAGTTGTTATTAGCTATAACGAATCACTTTAATTTCCTCCATCTTCTCTACCACCAACAAGCAGAATCAATGAATTCAAAGGAGGTATCAGTTAGCTGTCAAGGCAATCCAGTTACATACTTTTTTTCCTTAAACATCATTCAAGTCTGGTGACAACATTTCTAACAGCATGCCATGGTGCAGCCCAAAAAAAGGTATTTTGACAACATACTCAAGAATTTTCAAAAAAAAATCGTCTAAATGTGACATCCCAGAACTTGCAAACAATGATTTGTATTTGAACTTGACAACATACTCGAGAATCATGTTGTCAATTCTCATGTATTTGAACGTGTTGTCGTTTCTATAGTAAACAAACATGCATTATGTAATCCATAAAAGACTATCTTACCACTTTCAGAGGAGGAATGTTTTCTGGAATTGACAACATCAGACTTTCATTCCAAACAGGATTCAGGTTGTTCCTTATTACACGTGTCTTCACTGACTGAAACAATAGATGATGAATAAACTCTTAGTATAAACAATAATTTTATATGTTTACCTGCATCAATAAAACTAAAAAAAATAACAGGTAAATGCTCCTTCATTGAACCAATTACCTAGTTAGCCCCTATATTTTAAAACATTAGACAAAACAACTCTATCGTTACTTCATTAGTTTTTGTATTTGACTTTCAAAAATAAAATAGTATTTCTGTCTCGTATAACTTAAAATTCAAACAAATCTAACATGCAACATATAAAAAATAGATGATAATTAAATAGATTCTAACAGAAACAATATACAACATGAGGTTTTGAGTAAATTTTGAAAATACAGGACTAACTATGTAATTATCACAACTGTAGGAACTAAAAGATCATTCACCCTGTAACAATATTTCCAAGGAGTTCATGAAGAAAAGAGGCTCACTTGGTGACCCAGAGCAAGGATGACATATGGGTCGCTAGTGATAACATCCCGAACAGCTAGGTTGGTGCCTTTGACCACATTGACTTTAATCAATCCAATAAACTCAACCATAGCTACCTACAAATAGCATACTTAAGGTCATGAGATTCCATGTACATAACAAAAGCCCTTTGACAATGTTTTCAGTACATAGAAGAGGTATAAAAATAATAATTGTGAATTCATTAATGCAAAATTCTCTCTTTATTTTCCAGAAATTGCTTATGATGCTGCCAATACAGACTCAGAAACAGGACAAAAAGATGTCATGATAAAATCTTGACAAAGTTGTTTACAAGTGATTAAAACAATAAGCTTTTAAAAATAATACACGATCATGTGCATGATTCATCTCAAGTCTTGTTTGCTCCAACGAGTTATCTTGTGGGGCCATAAACCACATCATTCCATCCTCCCTATTTTCTTTGCCTTAATCGCTCCAAAGAGAGAGTGCTTGCCCAAAAGTTTTTTAGTGAACTAATAGAAATAGCATTAATCAAACAGAAATTATTACCAGTGAGTTGGACTTCTTAGAGTTCCTATTCTCGTAATCTTTTCTTCCCCAACTGTTACGAAATGCATGTCCAAAATGATGTCTAGTTGCTTGTTTTTCATAATGTTTATTATCATGGCTTGAAGAACTAGTGTTGGATGATGACGAACGTCTATGAGGAGGCGGATATGAGCATAATAACTTCTGTTCCTCAAAATTCAAAAATTCTAGTTTCTCATATTTTCTCCTGAGTATTCAAGGATTAAAAAAGTGACATTAGAATGATTCAAGTTTCTTGTACCAAAGGCGATAAAAATTATTTAACTTTCATTACCTAATGAAATCAGAGCGTTCAACTATAGAAGAATCTGGTTTTGGTTTTATGAGATTGTCAGGAGTATAAGCTTCATACTTCTTGTTTACTGAAGTATTGCCGCCCATATTTGTCAAAGCATCAACATCTTCATTTGTCCATTCATCGAGCTTCACTGATAGTACCTGGAAAAATGTGAATCAAATTGAAACATCCAATTGCAGATAAGTATGAAAAAGAGACTGAAAGAGTGGTTTCCCAGAGAGATGAGAACGAGTTCAGGGTAGTGGGCCAAGGTTGCAGGTTCTTATCCAGATTTCAGTTTGGCTTCTACAAAGATATTGACCTAGTAAGAGTCGGGATATGCTGCATGTATAACACCAAATGACCTCAAAAGTAGACAATGAGACCATAGTCCAACCTCAAGTAGTTGATATTAGACGGCAGATTCAGGTTATGCTAAGGTTTGGAAAATCTTATATCATCAAAGTCTTTATCAAATTTTTTCCTGAAAATATTAAGCTGTTCTTAATTAAATTTAGACTTATCATAATATTAGTAAATGAATAAAACAAGCTCGCAATAGCAGCAACTGTAAGATTCTACAAGACCAGGTCACAGAACCTGATTCAGTAACCATACCTTTGATATATGCACTCCAAGGCTTCTATGAACACCCGAACACTTGATGCAAATAAACACTCCGATACTTAAGGATCTGATATCCACCAAAAAAAAAATACAATCAAAAGGCAGTTCAAGTAAACAACAGATGAATAACATGTAAATGAAGCACCAGTACAAGTCACTGTCAGCAATTCTATGAAAGAACACAATGATTTCATATGAAGTTGCAGCAGACCAAAAAAAATAGAGAGAGAAATAATGCTCTTGAAAGAAGGGTAATATACTGTAAGTCGATAATGGGTTCCAAAATGAGAACCCAGAATTTTCAATGGAAAAAGAAATCTATAGTAGGTTTCAAGACTGAATCCAAGCCCTTCAAAAAGGTACATCTATTACATAAATTTAAAAAAAAAAAAAAAAAAACATTTGTTTGAATATTATAATTCTAGAAAAAAGGAAAGTCAATTGATGGATAAACTGTGCTTATCAACATGAGGATCAAAAGTTCATAACAGGAAGAAGACATAGATAAGTAATTATTGATATAATAATTAGATATAAGCATGGACGCTTTTACTAATTCAGTTCCTATGTTCCAGCCTCAAAATTAAAATATACATCAGTTCATATTTAGGAATGATTATCAAGGTTTTCTCCATTGTCTGAGTTTATCATCAGATATTCCAAGAATCGTGGTTTACTAATTGAATAATTCCTCACTCCGTGGCATAATTTCAATTAGTCTACATATATATCTATTCTCTAGTTTATATTTTCCATCAAGTCAATTCTCAGACACTGAATCCAAATCATAATAGTGAAAAAAAAAAAAAACAAAACAAAACCAAAATATCACACCCAACGATCGACACAAGAAGGCTGATAAATGAAGAAGCAATAATGCAAGTGTAACTTCAAATGTGTATTCAAGTGAACAAAACAGTAGGATATCCAGTTTAAATCTATAATGATACTCACACCCATTTTGGATCTTTAGATCCACAATCTGCACAATAACTATTACCGGGTTGGCTCAATAGATTCTCCAGCCTTGCTCGCGGATCTGGTTAATAAGAAATAGGTTTTTAATTAGACCGACAAGATTAATAGAACTCTCTCAGGATATTTCTGTGAATGGCCAATTCTTATAATACCAACTACTCCACATTTATCCAAGAAAATAAGAACTTTTCTTTAAAATAATAAAAATAAAGATGCTAAAGGTCAAGATACCAGAAGATTTCTGATCATCCCAATGTCCATTCTGTCTTGTTGTTTCTGAATATAAGAGATCATACAAGCAAGAACCCGCTCCTAAAATTACAACATGCATAATTAAAATTCACAAAACTCCAAAAAAATAAAATCAAATAGTAACTTGCACTATGAAAGGTTTTGTAGAGAAAACATTCTCAAGCAACACAAACCATGAAGATACTGAAACACCAATAATATATAATAATGCCAACAGAAATAACTAATGCATAGCTCTGAAGATCTATAATAATTAATAAAGGCGCATGGTATTTGAGTAATGATGAATACAGCAATAAGACAATAATACATCATTAAGCAACCAGAGAATTGACATTCAAAGATCATATCATGGCAATGAAAATGAGAATATATGTTGGTTTTAGGATCTGAGTCTCCAAATTTACTGTCGCATGGTGTCGAGAAGGCATGTTTGCTTATATAATATTATAATGACAGAAATGTTGAAAGACAAGACAAAAAGAAACCCAGTCAAGTGCTAAAACGCATTGAATGAAACATGACTAATAGTGAGAAGCCTAGAACATAGTCAGTTCTATTCAACTAGACTAAAATAAAGTGCCATTTAAAATTCCATCTCGCAAACTGCATGTTACTAGACACGATCTTCACTTAAGTTACTCAACTTTATTTCCTACACCATTAGAAAATCAACTAGCAGCAGATTCCACAAGACATATACATTTCATTTCCAATTCAATTCACACATATTCATTCATCCAACTTTTCTAACTATGCAAGCAAAACAGAGTGATAAAGTAAATTTTTTCATCTTCTGCTTTCATTCTATCCATAACTTCTGTTGAAAGACAAATAAAAAAATGGAAAAAAAAAAAGAAAAAGAAAGAAAGAAAGAAACATATCCCCCATAAGTAACATTGCTCAGAGAAATTTTCATATGACAAAAAAGGCTGAAACTACCTGAAACATTGTTGGGATCACAATTTGCTTGCTGGGTTGCCATCTCCATCCATCAAATATAAGATCAAAATCATCAAAACGCTGCTACCATCTCAGGAAACCCATTCACCAGCTACCTCTTTGTATTAAAACAAAGACACTGGAAAAAAAAACATTAAAATAAAAATCAATTAACAACCACCAGGAACAGAGATCATTTGTATTCAATTAAAAAAATGGGAACAACATCATTTATATAAAAAGGAAAAACCCACATATAAAATCACTTCTGAAAACCAAAAGGGATCCTGATCAGCTTCTTATCTGCATCAATATAAAAGGGAAAAAAATAGCAATTCCAATCAAACATATGAAAAAATTTGATCTTGGAATAACTTACAAGCAAGGATTGAAAAGGGTTCTTACAATTTCAAGAAACGAAATCAAATTCAAAATGAACTTGAAGGTGCTAAATTGGGAAAATTCAAAATAATTGAATCAAACAAGGGAATATTTGTATGTTTTCTGGGATTTTTTTTAAGGAAGAAAAACAAAACAAATATCCCAATGAGTGAGTAAGGAAGAATTTGCATTTCAGTAAAAAAAATATTACTAAATATATCTAATGGTCTGTAATAATTCTACTGTTAATATAATTTATAGAGAATTATTCAAAATGTCGAATATTTTTTGTCAACTAATTCCATAAACAAAAAAAACAAAAAAAAAACACCTACTATTTTTTTCCTCGTCATCATCATTTATTATAATTTTATTTTTCTTTGCTCCAACTAGCACTTTAGGGATAGATAAAAAAAATAATTGAAATTGGAAAACCGAATTGATAATTTTTTTAATTTCAAAAATAACTGTGAATCGAATTAGAATAATTTTTAATTAAAAAAATCGAATCAATCCGAATTGAATTAATTTAATAATTTAATTTTTAAAATTTTTTAAAATCTAATTGTTGTTATTTTATAATTATATTTGTTATATTATTTAATTTTTTTTAGTGTTTATTGATGATTAATTTCATGAAATATTTATATTTTTTTGCTTTGATAATTATTTTTTTTTCAATATTTTAAATAATTTAAATGATGATTATATCTTATGAAAAAATTACTAGTGTAGTTGTGATGATTAGAAGAGTTGTAGTATAAAAAATTAAATAAATGTTAGATCCAGTGAATGTTACTATTTTTTAATTTTTTTCTAATGTTTATTATTATTAAAAAAAAATGAAAAATTGAAACTAACCTATAACTAAAAATAATTATAATTTTTTCAATAAAAAAATCACCGAACGGTAATTTGTGCTAAAAAAATAATTGCAATGTGTTTTTTTAATATTTTGATAGAGGGGAAAAGCTAAAAAATTTAATTTTTATAAAAATCAATTTTTAAAAAAATCATAATTAGTAATCGCAATTTCTCATCATTAATCAAAAACTTAATAATTATGTTTTGACCCAAGTATAATTTTATTATCTCATCACATGTCAAATCATAATATCAAACAGATCCATAATGAAAATTTTAAAATATGTTCATAAAACTTATATACATTTATTGTGTCTTATTTTTTTAGCCTAAGTAACCACTTCCCTCCACATTTATGTCGACTTAAATGTTTTTTATTTTCAACTTAAAAGATTTTACGACTAAATTAATTAAAATCCATAAAAAAAAAATTATATATAAGTTAAAATTAAATTACTGGACTAATTGCATCAATAGTGTTATGAAGTTGGCCATAGACGTCTCCAAGGGGTGTGGCTTGGTAGTGTAGGGTTCAGGATCTCACCTTGAGGTTCTGGGTTCGAATTCAGGGGGTGCACTTCTTGTAAGAGCCTGAAACAGTCGGTGGTTTTACCTGCGCCGCGGCCCAGAATGGGTGGTTTGGTGGCGGGGTTTCCAACGTTCCAAAAAAAAAAAAAAAAAAAAAAATTGGCCATAGACATGTATATGAACACCAAGTAATAACGAAGTTGTAGAATTATTTTTTTTATTCTCATTTGAGTTTCACAAGTCAATCACATTTATGAGAATTTTGCTTCATTTTGTTTCTTTTAGGCACGCAGTTGTAGAATATTTTTTAATTCTCATTTGAGTTCAATAACATTTATGTGAATTTTGCTTAGGAGTGGCAATTGAGTTACAATTCATTTATTCGTTCGATTCGATTCGCTTTAATAAATGAGTCAATTCGATTCAATTCATTTATTAAACGAATCGAATACGAATTTAAACTTGTTTATTCGTTTATTCGTTTAGGATTCGTTTTATTATTTTTTTTTTACTAGTTATTGTTATTTTTCAATTAAGATTCGAGAAAATATGACTAATTACCATAGAAAAATAATATTATCGATATTTGGTGAGATATTTTTAGTAAATATATTAATTGCATATTTCATATGTATATATTTATGAAAAATTAATATAAATAAATTATGTTATTGAATAATATCATAACTAAACAAATATTCGTATTTGTATCATTTATTAAACGAATCAAATACGAATTCTGGTATTAAGATTCGTTTAATAAACGAATCGACTACGAATCCATCATATTTTGATTCGATTCATTTAAGATTCAATACAAATTCGATTCGTTGGTTCGTTTTCCCACCCCTAATTTTGCTGCTTCACACTAAGTAGTTTAATAGAGAGGTAGAACGATTTGATTTAGATGAAAATCACCGATTTAATTTTTATGTCTAAAATCACTGATTTAATATTGATTAATCGCTAATTTTTCAATTTTTAAAAAACATTTGATTTACAAACTTTTTTTTTCCTTATTTTCCTTCTTAACTTTATTAACATTTTTCATGATAAATGAACGATAATTGACAATTTTTAGAAGATATTAAGAAATGAGTTTTAAATTTTTTTTTTTCTCAATCATATAAAATATCCATCTTTTCTCTTGGAGCCATTTAATGTTGATTTTTAATTAAACCGCCGAACTTTTACGTTAATTGCCGAGACCTAAAACAAACCTCCTCATTTGTTCAAGCTTGGGATCCGCTATAGAAAAAAAATTCCAATTATGAATTTTGCTTAAGAGCATCAAACAATTACAAATATTATTATCAACCTTCAAAGAATCTCAAATAAGGTCACTGCACTTTGTCCACAAATAATGTTTGCTTCTGGAACCCAACAAGTAAAAACAGCAGCTAAGGTAAGCAAATAGACAACAGGATTTCAGATAATGCTGATGCCAAATCTACGGTGGCAGTTCAATCAATCAAGTTAAATTCTCTCTTATTTGTTTCAACATCTCAGATTCCCAGGCTACCTAACTTTTTTAAATACGAAGTGCAAAGTTAAAGGAGATCTATCTTTCTGTAGAATGCGAGTAAAATTGTTACTTATCTACAAAGCAGAGAAGAGAAAGAAAAGATACAGCAGGTGGACGATCTGTGCTCGAGGGTCATTTATTCCAAGCCCAAGGTTTTAAGAAGCCTGAATAGCGTTGCTGCTTCTCTAATTCGTGAGAATTCAATGCAAAAGGCTTGAACTTCGATGAAGAGATCCTTAACTGCAAAGCAGAAGCTGGTCAGTGACGTCAGCAAAAATGCTCAGATATATACAATTCACATGCTTCAATCATAGGACACACACACAGTTCAACCAATCAATAAAATATTTTCAGAAACAACTTTTGATAGGGCATCGAACTAAACTCTTGGTGTATCGTCCAGTGCACATTAGATATGCCAGACATGGATGTACTACTACGGTTTTTAATTTGGAAAGGGAGGGTGTTAGCTGGTTTGGAAATTCTTCACTTGGGTGAGGAAGCATGTATTTCGAACAAGTTAATTTTTGAAATTAACGACATTCCCCGGGTGATTGAAAATCACTTCCCTACAGAACCATTTCTCAGAAATGGTAAAAATCCACCCTGGGTATCAAAGGAACATACCAAAAATGCTCACAAAAATGACAAGAGGATTGATTTCGATATAGAAGATACCTACTGACGTGTGCTCACTGGCAAATTCTATCACAAGTTACAACACTACGACTGTACCAAAAGAAATTTTATTCTAAAGAAAACAAGCCTTGTCCCATAGAAAAGCAGCATCCTCCTCTCTGGCTTCATAATAAATTCTCTCGTCTCTTTCCAATCAAATAACCCCCAAAAAAAATAAAGACAACAAAATTCCACAATACATTTGCCATTTTACCATAACTCATTGATACCCCACACATTTTCAATCAATTCTACGATGGTTCCAATACCTATATATCTATAATGGTAGCTACCCCTTTAAAGTTTTTCAAGTCAATTGTTGAAATTCTAAAATCATGTATTAGACAAGGAATAGGGCAGCCATTCCCAACAGCACTCCAATTCCCTTCTATCATTGATTATGATATTGGTGATCTTAGCATAACAAGATTCAAAGATGGCATTTATCTTTTAATAAACTTCCAATTAACAAAGAAATGAAATGAAGGCCAAGTTAATCAAGAGAAAGAACCACTTTTTCATCTTGAAACTATTGTATATGCATAGGGACTCAGCTTCATCCCAAATCTGTTTGTTCTCCAACAGAGAAACCTACCAACAAAAATGTTATGAAGTTCACAGGAGGATTTCAGGTAAATTTTAATAGACATAACTACTCTAAAATATTTGTCCTCCAAGGAAATAACAGAAAAAAAACTGATACTATCATCAGTTATAAATTTTGACTCTGGTTGTTGTACTCTATTTAAATATCTGTTCTCCATCACAGCCAAATAAACGAACAAGGAAGGATGTGTGACTAGGAATTATCTTACTCTTTTTGGTCCTACTCAAGTTAATTTAGCTTCAAGCACTCAGAAGCTCATACAAACATTAAAACACCCCATGAATGTTATATGCCACACGCACAATCATATAATCAACTTGTGTAACAGTGAAAACACAAAGAAAGACATGTAAAAAGGCATTGTAATTTGTAAATATTCACCATCAATTATTCTGTTTCGGATTAGACTCTGTAAGAAAACACATACAAGTCGTACAAGTCTGTTCTGCATGTACTTATCCTGAAAAATGGAAAAGCATTTGTGAACCATAACAAACAAAAAGTATCTAGTTTTAATGTCATCAAAAGAATTTTCCAAATACATAAAATCAATTAGCATTCTATATATCTGTATAATACATTTTCCATTTTGCTTCCTTCGGCGTGGTAAAATTAAATTGAGTAGAACCGGAGGGCCATCTCAACTTTATGATGCTTCTTATACAAAAATATCTAAAGCAGAATTTTATACCAAAAGGACATCCAAATTTTGTGCAGAACAGCCTCCCATATCTTCGAAGTGAAAAAAAAGAGGAATGAATTTCAACACACTGCAAACTAGTTTCCTCATCTATAGCATTCGATTTAAGGCTACTATTTGGTACTCTTCTATAGTTTTTATGTCAAACTAGGTTCTAAGTCAATCAACCTTAAATAATGCAAAGCAAACACACTAATTGACCTTCACCGAAATTGTAGGCCGAAGTACATGTGACTTTACAATGAAACTCGTAATTAGTGTCTATTGTAGTTTCAAATGTTTGTAATCAGAACATCGAGAATTAAGTTCAATCACAAGATTCACAACCCTCCATTCAGCTGGAGAAAGAAAATGTTCATGAAATTTGTGTTTATAGTGTGTGGTTGAGTTAAAATTTCTTAAAAAGTGAAGCAGCGGAACACCTGAGAGTGTTTATGAAATTTTGTTCAACTCTTTCATCTTTTTAGAAATCATAAGTCAAGTGTCAACGGTCAACCACACACTAAAGCACAAACTAAGCAAATTAACTTTCAGCATCAAACCTCAATCTAAACAGATTATTTTTCTAAGTTATTTTGTTCTTTTAGAAATAGAGTCCTGATGATGACCCCTTTTTTCGCTTCTTTTGTGAGAAAAGAATATTAGGTAACTTATTTTGCAAAATTTAAAATGCATATTTTTTCACAATCTTCATGGAAGAATGTCTTAGAATTTGAACTGTTTATTATAGAATACAACGGCTTCAGAATCGTAAACACCATACCAATGTTTTAAAATACGGTGCGGCGCCTCGAGGCGGCCGGCCATTGAGGCGCGAGGCGGACCTCCTCGAGGCGGTGAGGCGGGCGCCTCAATCCGAAAATCGGAAAAATAATCCAAAATATATTCATTTCTTCATAATTCATAACATACTCAACAAACTATTGATAAGTAATCCAAATACATTACTTTCTTTAATACATAGTAATAATATTAATGCTCAAATCCTCAATTTCAGACTTGTTCAAATTGGTTGGAAGACCAGGCCGTTAAATCAAATTGGTTGGAAGACCAGGCCGTTAAACCATCATCAAATCCACTAATAATAACATCAAAACAGAATTATGGCCGCATGCTTTCAATTTTCACATGCTTTCAAATGATCATTGCAAAACAGAATTTATGGCCGCATGCTTTCAAATCCACTAATAATAACATCAAAATAGAATCCACTAATAATAACATCAAAACAGAATTTATAGCCGTTAAATCAAATTGGTTGCATAATATGTATATATACACCAAAGATTATTTCAATTTTCACATGCTTTTACCAATAAATAGAGAACAAGACCAGCTATTACCTGCAATGGATGAAGCTGAGACTGAGAAGTTGAAGATGAAGACCAGGCCGAGAAGTTGAAGACGAACCACGAAGAAGAACCGTAGACGAAGAAGAAACCCTAGACGAAGAAGAAACCACGAAGAAGAAAGACGAGAGCTGAAGGGGAAACCACGAAGAAGAGACCGTAGACGAAGAAGAAACCTAGACGAGAGCTGATCGTCGAGACGAAGAAGAAACCACGAAGAAGAAACATAGACGAAGAAGAAACCACGCTGAAGGGGAAAAGACTGACAAATTTATTTTATATACACAAGTGAAAACGACGACGTTTTGGCACTCCAAAACGTCGTCGTTTTCAGAGGAGAAAAAAAAAAAAAAAAAAATTTCGAAGCCTGAGGCGGCCGCCTCAGGCCGCCTCGAGCCGAGTCTTCGAGAGGCGGCCTGAGGCGGCCGCCTCAAGCGGTCAAAAGCGGAAAATTGACTCCCACCGTATTAGGCGGCGCCTCGAGGCGCCGATGGCCTGAGGCGGTGCGAGGCGGCCCGAGGCGGCCGCCTCGAAACGTATTTTAAAACAATGCACCATACCAGCTAAAATACTTTGTACATTAAAAGCACATTATTTTTTCATATCCTTGCAGATTAGTTTGCATGATAAAATTGAATCAAAAGAATTTGAAGAAATTGAGGAAACCCTCTTTTTATTTTCTTATTTTTAAACTATACAATAATTGGCCATATATAGCCTTCAGTCTTCTCTATAAAAGGAAGATAAATCTACCCATAATTACATACAATCAATTACCATATCTCTAGCAATCTTAAAGATATTTTTCCTATTTTTAACACTCCCCCTCAAGCTGGAGCATATAGATCATATGCACCAAGCTTGTTACAAATAAAATCAATACGAGGACCACGAAGAGACTTAGTAAGGATGTCCGCTAATTGTCCTTCAGAGTTGACGAAGCTAGTGACCATGCATCCAGATAAAATTTTCTCCCTGATAAAGTGACAATCAACTTCTATGTGCTTGGTCCTTTCATGAAACACAGGGTTAGATGCTATATGTAGTGCTGCCTGGTTGTCACAAATTAGCTTCATTTGTGTCCCACCTCCAAACTTTAATTCCTGTAACAACTGTTTTAACCATACTAACTCACATGTTGCCAAGGCCATAGCTCGATATTCTGCTTCTGCACTAGACCTGGCAACAACTGCTTGTTTTACTTTTCCAGGATACTAGGTTGCCTCCAATTAAAACACAATATCCTGTAGTAGAACGCCTGTCGGACGGAGAGCCTGCATAATCTGCATCAGAATATCCAACTATCTCAGTATTGCCTTTATCTTCATACAATAATCTTGTCCTGGCGCTTTTGATATACTTAAGAATACGTATGACAGCATCCCAATGACTTTCACATGGAGTTTGCAGGAATTGGCTAAGCACACTGACTGCGAATGAGATATCTGGGCGAGTAATTGTAAGATAGTTCAACTTTCCAACTAACCGCCTATATCGTCCAGGATCTTTTAGCGGCTCTCCAACTAGTTTCCTGTACTCCTCAGGGTTTTCCAATGGCTCCCCCTCTTTTGGCAGAAGTTTAACATTTGGATCCATGGGCGTGTCAACAGGTTTACAATCTAACATGCCTGTTTCTTGAAGAATGTCTATAGCATATTTTCTCTGAGAGATGACTATACCAGTATGAGATTGAGCTACTTCTATGCCAAGGAAGTACTTTAGTAGTCCCAAATCCTTAGTCTGAAAATGATTAAATAAATGTGTTTTCAGCTGTCGAATTCCCTCTTGGTCACTTCCAGTAATGACTATATCATCACATATACAACCAAGTAAATGCATTGGCCATTGGAATGGCGATAGAAAACCGAGTGGTCTGCCTCGCTACGAGTCATACCAAATTTCTGAATGACAGTACTGAATCTCCCAAACCAAGCACGAGGAGACTGTTTGAGACCATACAGAGAGCTACGAAGCCGACAAACCAGACCATACTCCCCCTGAGCAACAAAACCAGGTGGTTGCTCCATATAAACTTCCTCTTGGAGGTCTCCATGAAGGAAGGCATTCTTGATGTCCAGCTGATAGAGTGGCCAGTGACGCATAGCAGCCATGGAGAGAAACAAGCGGACGGAAGCAATTTTGGCTACAGGGGAAAAAGTGTCACCATAGTCCAAACCAAATATCTGGGCATAACCTTTAGCAACAAGGCGAGCCTTGAGTCGATCAATCTGCCCATCAGGACCAACTTTCACCGCATAAACTCATCGACAACCAACTGTAGATTTCCCAGGGGGTAACGGAACCAAATCCCAAGTGCCACTTGAGTGTAAAGCAGCCATTTCATCTATCATTGCTTGTTTCCATCCTGGATCAGACAAAGCCTCATGGACATTTCTAGGAAGAGGAACAGAAGACAAGGTGGAGACAAAAGCAAAATATGGAGCAGATAAACGATGATAACTGAGAAATGTATAAATAGGATGTGGATTACGAGTGGAACGAATACCTTTACTGGTGGCAATTGGGCCAGGAATGTCCAATGTACGGGCAGGAGCTGGAGCAGGTTGTGAGTCAGTGGCTGCAGTGTCAATGCCAGCGGAAGATAGAGAACGAGGACGACGGTGACATACCTGAAGAGGACGTGATGGTGACATAGTCTCACGGTAGGATGAAAGAATGGAACAGGTAGTACCGTAGAAGGGGCGGGAAGAGTCGGGTAGTATGAGGAGAGAAGTAAGGTGATGACTCGAAGAATGTGACGTCGGCAGAGATAAAGTAGCGGTTATTAGCTGGAGAATAACATCGGTACCCTTTTTGAAGTCGGGAATATCCTAAGAAGATGCATTTAGTAGATTTAGCAGAAAGTTTATCTTGCCCGGGGTTAGATTATGGACAAAAAACACAACAACCAAATATGCGAAGAGGGACCGAATAGAGAGGTTGGTTGGGAAATAAGATAGAGTGGGGAATTTGGTCTTGTAAAACAGAAGAAGGCATACGATTAATGAGATAGCAAGCAGTAAGAACTGCATCCCCCCAGAAACGAAATGGTATATGGTTATGGATTAATAAGGTACGAGCCGTCTCAATGAGATGTCGGTTTTTACGTTCAGCTAGACCATTTTGTTGGGGGTATAGACACAAGATGACTCATGTAGATACCTTGAGATGAGATAAAGGTGGTAAAAGGAGCAGAAAAATACTCCCGAGCATTATCACTACGAAATACACGAATGGGAACATCAAATTGAGTTTTGATTTCAGCACAAAATTTTCGAAAAATAGGAAATAACTCAGAGCGATCTTTCATTAAAAATAGCCAAGTATTTCGAGAGTAATCATCAATAAATGTCACAAAATACCGAAATCCCAAAACAGAATTGACACGACACGGACCCCAAACATCGGAATGAACTAACTCAAAAGGGGACGCAGCCCGATTATTGACTCGATTGGGAAATCGTACACGAGTATGTTTCCCAAGTTGACACGACTCACATGGAAGTGAAGATAATGAAGAAAGTTGCGGAACGAGCTTCTGAAGCTTAGAGAGACTGGGGTGACCCAAACGGTTGTGGAGAACATCAGCAGAATCGGTGGAGGTGCAAGCGACCGCAGGCAATGACTGCGTGAGATGATAAAGGCCTTGTGACTCACGTCCTGTACCAATCGTCCGTCCCGTACCCTGGTCCTGTACAATAACAGAATGATTAAGAAAGGTGACAGAACAATTCAGATCATGAGTGAGTTTACTAACAGAAATAAGATTGAAAGGACAACCCGGTACATAAAGCACAGATTTCAGAGGTAAGGAAGGAACAGAGGGCTTGTCCAATTCCTTTAGCGATAGTTTTAGAACCATTAGCAAGAGTAACCATAGGAAGAGAATGAGAACTAGTTAAAGAATACAAAGTTTTGGATTACCAGAAATGTGATCAGAGGCGCCAGAGTCCAAGACCTATGGGCCCAATGGGGAGGACTGAGTGATGCAGGCAACAGAATTACCAGTGTGAGCAACGGAAGCAGATGACGAGGACTGAGAGGCCTGATACTGGAGGAAAGCTGCATATTCGGCTTCAGACAGAGTAACATTTTGAGAGGGCTGGTCGAAGTAGTCCGAGGACGGGGAAAGATCAACTTGAGCAACCACCTTAGGAGGATGTGGTGGTTTTCCATGGAGCTGATAACAACGCTCCCGAGTATGGCCAACCTTGTGACAGTAGGTACACTTCGGACGCTCGCCCCGATGACGAGGATTACCTCGACCGCCGCTGGAATGGCCGTGAGCGGCCAAAATGGAAGACTCGGTTGGATGAGAGTCAACAATAGCTGAAGAAGAGACACGGAGAAGGCGAGAGAAGACATTCTCCAGAGAGGGAATTGTAGCACTAGCTAATATTTGGTCGCGGACTGGTTGAAGTTCGGACCGTATCCCAAGAAGAGTTAAGACCATAAAGAAGTGTTCCCGTTGGCGCTCCTGATCAGATAAATTCGAAGTAATTGGGAGGAGAGAATTGAACTCCTCTCTAAGGGATTCCACTCTGCCAATGTATTCAGAAATATCCATATCCCGCTGATGCAAACTGAACATGTTAGATACCACAGAATAGAAACGTTGAATATCATTAGTGTATAAAGAGCGAACTTTGCCCCATAATTTGGAGCAGGTCTTATAAGGCCTAAAAATAACCAGAAGTTTTGGATCAATAGCCTGCCAAAGTAAATTACATAACTGGGCATCTATTTTCTTCCAAAGTGGTCGTTCTTCAGGAAGAATATCTTCAGCATTGGAAGTCAAATGGTCTTCACATCCTTGTCCCATAAACCAGAGTTTAACAGAGGCAGCCCAACACACATAATTTAGAGGGCCAAATAATTTTTCAGATGTAAGAACACAATTACTAGAGATTACAGGAATGGGAGCACCAGACTTACCCAAAGCGGATGGGCGGGGAGGATGATTACTGCTCGGGTCGGCCATGGCAGGGAACAGTGGCGCCGGAGAGTGAACAGTGACGATGAACAGTCCGCGTGAACAGTGCGCGTGAACAGTGACGGTGAACAGTACCGTGAACAGTGACGGGAACAGTGCTCGTGAAAAGTGATGCCGGAATAGTGTCGCCGGAAAAAGTAAAAAGGAACCCTAGGATCAACCTACTGATACCATGAAGAAATTGAGGAAACCCTCTTTTTATTTTCTTATTTTAAACTATACAATAATTGGCCATATATAGCCTTCAGTCTTCTCTATAAAAGGAAGATAAATCTACCCATAATTACATACAATCAATTACCATATCTCTAGCAATCTTAAAGATATTTTCCTATTTTTAACAGAATTCAATTAAAAAGAAAAAGGAAAATTCAATAAGACTTCAAAAATTGCATAAATAGTTATATGTTGGTTATGCTGCTACTTTTGTACACTCCTTTCTAACTTTGGTCACTGTAACTTTTTTTTAATTATTAATATTAGGCAAAAAATTTGAAACAGATGAATCTGAGTCAAATTTTGCTACAAGAACAAGGCTACTACTGAAAAAACCTTTCAAAGAAATACTATCCCCAGAAAAAGCATCTCTTAGGATGCGACTCTGCTAAAAAGGAACAAAAGACTACTCGTATTACAAATGAGTCTACATAGGTCAACAAAGAGGCTGGAAGCATAAATCCTTCTAAAACATAAATTCGGCTTTTTCAAACCTATCCTGTCTATTTATGAATTCTGTCATATTTTTCCCTGTCCTAAACTCCAGTTAACTTCTTTACCTACAAACTGTACACTGTATTACTTAGCTATTAGAACAAATTCACTGTCTCAAACTCAGCAAAGAACCAGGTACCAAATAGTTTTACCATCTTTCATTAAATAATGCTTTCTATATGGTGGCATTTAAACAGCAGAGAAGCATAGAAAACAAAAAGCATAGAAAACAAAAATACCTTGATATTCTGACAGGAGGATATACAGTTAGTTATGTACATGCGTACAAATTCTTTTGGAAGTTCAACAGCAGTGGTAAGCCGGTTCACAACTTCCATTGAATGTAGACTCATATCCATGTTGACAAGAACTGTGTAATACCTGTGTGCACATACAACCAAGGTACAGAATTTCAAACATCAAGCCAAGAATATGACTTCAATTAGTACAAAACAGGGTGGATCAATATGTCAAAAACATACTCAGAAATTTCTGGCGAATTAATTAACTTCGTAAGAACATCAACCGCAATGAGGGGATTATTTTCCACTAACTCCTATGAGAGAAAAAACGGGCCTTTGAGTATCAAGCAAGCTAATTCATGTAAATATAAGAACTAAAGAGTGTGATTATACTGATTCACATACCGGTAGTTTTCTTGGCGTCAGTCCACAGTGATATACAAGCTTTGGGTCATTAGCCAACTCCACCACAACTTGCTGGAATGGAAAAGGAAAAATTAGTTTCTTTCTGCCTAAAAACTATTGATATAACTAGAAAAGGTAGTGCATAGTTTAACACTCAAACAACCAGTACGTTAAACCATTTTAATTTCAAGTTGTTCAACCCACATGTAAAACAAAATGTTAAAATAAAAAAATTAAACTACCTCCAGCTATTTTCCTTGCTTCCCATCAACCAGCGATGGAACTAAGAGAGAAGGAACAGATTTAAGTCCTCTTCTGTTTTGGATCCTAAATATGAAAGATTTCAAAGTCTTAAGAAGAAATCCAAGAATTTGATCTAAATTTGAAATCTCTCATTCTTAATCATTGATGAATCTCAATACCAACCTTTAGAATTTGATGCTGATAAATTAGTACGAGAAGAGACATGCAATACTGGGTATAGATATTACAAAAAGAGCTGTGGTTGTGGTGAAACTGCCATAGCTAATCATGGCAGAGTTGAGTAGTGGCATCAATGGCATCTAGGAAATTTGATTATATAATTGGTAGTAATAGTGAAAATAATGTAAGTAGCTATAATGATGGTGATCCGCCAATAGCAACAGTGGTAAGGAGAGGACAACAACACCATAAGGCTGTGTTTGGTACACCAGACACAATTAGGTAGAATATAACGATGGATATATTACTGTCTTGTATTTGGTGTGGTGCTCGGTCTGGACATAATTGTATAATGAATAAGACTATTAAACTAATAAAACAATTTAAATGAGAGCATTCTATATTTGAAAGTTTTATTTAAAATAATAAAGCATAAATACATATTTTTTGAATTAATTATTAAACATATATATTTTTAGATTGTTAATAACTTACATCTCTAACACATGATCTCCCACTAAGAATATGACACAAGTTGAAAGTGGCCGGTTGTAATGTTTCTTTTTTTTTGAAACAAGAAACTTTATTAATGGAAAGAGGAAGATACAACAAAGAAACCTAAAAATGACGAGATGTCCATAATGCTAAACAATAAAGTAAACAGAGCTTAACAAAAAGTTTAAAACTACAAAAGAGAAGACCGATTTCTCCTTGTGAATCCAAATAGCAGTCCAAAATTTAATCTTGTGACCATTGACTTAAGGCAAATTTTAAGGCATTATAATTTGATAATTTCCACCTTATAATGAACAAGTTGGTGGACTGATTTGATGCAAGAAATAATTCCAAGTTTGAGGGAAATGGTCATCCTTTCAAAGCCCATGATGGCATGATCCCTGCACTTTGCTAAAGGGAATTTTAGGTAGTACATTGGATACTGCCAAATCACCTATCACAAAACATGTATGCATACTCACAAATAGCCTAATGACAATGATCCTGATGTCAGCGTTGCGACAGCAAAGATCGTTAAAATGATGTGTTGATGGTTGATTTAGGTCGAGATATTAGTAATAGATATTAGTAATATAAAATTTATCACACCCTAGGACTTACAAGTGTTGGCTATAAATCCAGATTTGAAACTAAAAAGTTACAAGGATTCTGACAAGACCATAATATACAAGGATTTTGAATTGCTTAAGAATTCAATAGCCAACAGATAAGATGACACAAGACATACTTATCTAGCCCGTACCCATTCATGGTAGCAATATTTCAATCTTTAATACCTCTATTAATCAGGTTGCACGCAAGAAAGACTGCCGACTCCCTCAGCCCCCAAGGAACTTAATATTCACACGCATTCTAACAATGGTATCATAAATATCATGCAAGTCTAAAATGCAAATTTATGATTACTAACATATTATTGAACCAAGAATCCATTTATAAACTAAGCCTATAAAATCAAGACCAGAGTTTGACATGATCTCACTCCTATATTCAAAATTTATACCAAATAATTAAACAGATACAGAGATTATAACTTCCTTTCATACAAAGACAATTAAATTAGAGCTTTGGATAATTGCATTCAAGTGAAAGAAAGGTAGAATGTGTAAAATGAAGTCTTAAGAACCTCATATTGTGCAGGCAGCAGAGGTCCCTTTAAAGCTTTGGCTATCAAGTCCCTAACTGCAGCTCCTCTGCTAGTATCCGCACACATGCCATGATCCCAAACAAGCTCATGATTGTTGTCAGGGATGAGCCACTCAAGCTGGAAAATGCTTGACAACTTTTAAGTGAAACAAGTAGACAGTACGAATTAATTAAACTTAAATACTATGAGAATATGTCATACCTCCCTATCGAGCACAGGGAACCTCGGCGGAAGTGGCCTGATCCACCGAGGATCCAATCCCTTCAATGAGAGATGTGTCATCAATCCTGTTATAGCTTCGTCTCTATTGCCAGCTCCAAGTTTAGGTTTGGCTCCAGGTTGAACGTCAAACCTAAAACATGACCATTAATGGCATTATGAACAAAACAATGTAAAATGTATGAAATGCAATAGACGCTAAAAATCAACTGCGAACTGAAGCATAAAATAAACTAGAAAAATATAATGAATGCGACGAGACATAATCCTTTACTCCCAAAAGACTTACTCTTGTGAATTTGCATCACAGCCATGTGGCAAATCAGGGTCCGGGAACACATTTTTTATCGAAGCATTTATGTACCCGCAATTATACTGTTCTGGATGTACTTTATCACAATACTGCTGTTGCAACTGTTCACGTTGAGGGAGGGCCTGGCAGTAGGCAGATAAAATAGATAAAATAAAATTTCAACCAAAAGAGTACAAAAATGAGGAGAGAAGATTATTTTCATTGAACAATTCTGGTCAGTAGCCCTCCCACAAAATGTCAAGCCATAACCTTACCTCAACAGCAGGAAATTTATGTTAGTGTCACATGTAGGTATTTTTAAATAAGAAAGAGCAAAGTTTTAGTAATAGAAGTTTAATTTATTTATACAAAGTTAAAAAGAAGAGGAGAAAACAGAGTGGGTGCCACCTAGTTCAGTTGATAAAATCTCTTAAGTGGAAATAAGAGGTTCGGGATTCGAACCATGCTCACATCATGGTTTCAAAATTCGAACTGAGGCGGCGCCTTGAGGCACGCCTCAGCCGCCTCAAGCACGAATTGGAAAATGCCTACCTCACAACAATGAGGCGGGCCGCCTCAATTCGAACTGAGTCGGGGCGTCCAGAGGCAAACCGACTCGAACGCCCCGACTCAGCGACTTGATTTAGGTCTTAAAAAAATAAATATATAGGGGCTGAGATTGTTGAAGAAAAACAATGGAGAATCTAGTTTTGAGGCGTGTATAACACTATCATAGAGCAATAGTCACCAAAAGTCATGTATTTTAGCACCAAAAGACACCAGGTCGACCCCAGATACGTCAACGTAAGGCAATAACTTAACCCAATTGAATTTCTGATATTCATATTTTATAACATCTTAAATTGATAAATTAACCATCCTATGTTGCATATATGTCCAAATTCAACAACAGAGATCGGGACATTCTGTCATGATTTCAGCCCCTCTTTTATCCTTTTTATCACTTCAAAGCAAAAAAATCCCAACCCTAAATCATCAATCCATCTTCAATTCTTCTCAATCATCAACTCCATCTTGCCGAAACTTGTTCGGATTTTTATAGGATTTGGGGATTACTTTATCAGCTGAGATCTAGTGCTGTAACAAATTAATTCATTATTCACTATAAAATAACTTTTTATGCTTTTATTTTTTTTCCCATATTCGGATTGAGGCTACCGCCTCGAGACTGTCCGCCTCGCACCGCATACCGAGATTTCGAACCTTGGCTCACATAGGTGGGGTGGGAGTTGGGAACTTGTATAAACATGTACTTACATGAGATGAAGGATCAAAACCTTTGATATAATTTGTAGCTGACTGCTTGAGAAACTGCAACCGGAAAAAGAGAACATTCAGAAACCAAATCAAAACAGGAAAAATAAACATTAAAAAGGGAGGAAATGCAACAAATTTGTGATAAGCAAACACAAGCAAGTTGATATATGTCAAGTGTGGCAATCAACACTTAAAATTACAATAAGTTGCCTACATATTGAACGCCTGCTAACCAATTAAATCTGTTAAAATAAGAAAAAGATCATGAAAGCATGTTTGAAAACTGAAATTCCAAGATGTCTGGACACGTATCATGCAAATGTAAAACACATACCCAAAGACAAGTACTTCATTAAGTAGACCTCATTCCTAGCCAGAAAAGATGAAGAGAGATTTATTATTCTATCTCAGATACCCAATTTTTCTAAATTATGGGACTAAACAGACAACTCATGAGAATCACATTTCTTATGATTTATAAATACCCAAAGACATTTTTGGAAAGTTTTCTTAGTTGCTTAGCACTCAAAATTTTTATTAATTTCCACGGCTAAATAGAATTAGCAACTCTGATCAGCACAAATAAAAGACAAGATACTTTTAAGTAATACATAGGAAGGCTTAACAGAGAAAGTAAAACCTCATTATTGCTATTGGAGCTGCTGGAACTTAACAACTGGAGAAGAAAAGCCCTCTCATAGGTTTCAGCTTCTTCATCACATGCAATCTGCAACATAATTAAAATAATAATAATAATAATAATAATAAACAAACCCTAATAATAAATAAACCCCACGAAATTAGTGAAACGTAATCCTTACCATGAAATCAACAAATGTGTGACATTGTAATGTAACACTAAAAATAAAAAGAGACATTTGGCATAGACATCAAAAAGAAACACTGGAAAAAAGACATTAAACAAAATATTATGACATCTCAAGCAGTGTTGTTAAAGGCGCAAGACGGTCCTAGGGCCTATATATATATATATATAAAAGCATCTAACCGACAAAAACAAAGAGAAACCATTGAAAATATATTAAAAACATTTATAATAAATTAATAATACAAATACTAATAAAATAAATTAATGCATTTGTCGAAATTTAAACCCCACCCCAAAACTTAACTTAATTTATTACAGAAAAGTTATACAACTTGACTTCGGATTGAATCAGTGAAATCGGGTAGTGTTTTTCTCACCCATTTTGTGATACGCATCTAGTGTTCTAAAAAGTGCTAGGCAGTAGTCGGGCGGCAGCCTGGCGCCTAACATCTAGGGCGCCTAGCATCTAGGGCGCCTAAACAGGGCCTAGGAAATTCATCGACATCTAGTTAAAACTTAATATTATCTAACAGAATAAAATATCTAAATCATGTAAATTCAATCATATTGTAATAAAATACAAAATCAGCCTCCAAATTATTTTTAGGTTAATGAATTTGTTTATAAGCAACGTAATTTGGGGATGCCTTGGCTTCTTGTATTGTGAAACACTATTGCTAGATAAATCAAATTGACAAATACATAATAATATTTAAAGTAAAATAAAAATAAATCAAATATATCATCATTTGTTTGTTTATGATCCATTTCATATTGGAATAAGATAAAGAAATATTAAATTCATTCATGATAAAGTAATAAAGAGGTGCACGTGCAAGTTGTTCCCAATAATAAATTAAAAAAAAAAAAGGGATAACAATATTTTCAGTCCTAAAAGTTGTTGTTTTTACACTTAAGTCTTAAAAGAAATTTTTTTTATTATTAAGTCCTATAAATGAATAATTTTTTTTTAAGTCCTAATCTGTTAAATCTAACGGATCTGCTGACATGGTATGACGGAATGACACATCAGCACAAGCACTAAATTAGTCAGCGGCCACGCGGATTTGGGATAACAACTTCTGAAATCCAAAAGTTGTGTTGTTTTTATACTCAAATCCTAAAAGAAAATTTTGTTTGTAATTAAGTCTCATAAATGAAAAAGTTTTTCTTTCAAGTCCTAATCAGTTAACTATAACAGACCTACTGACGAGGCATAACGAAACGATATTTCAGAACAAGCATTAAATCAGTCAGCACATACTTTGGCATACTTGTATGTTTGCCAACAAAATGGCTCATCACCCAATGCCCAATGGGAACGCCGATCCACTTAGAATGTACAATTAAATTTGTGCCATGGAAAACCCAAAGATCGTCATCTTCTAGATCAAGGTTTGGGAACACAACAGATGAAGATAGTGATATCGAAACACATAATACAAACAATGTAATAAATATAGAGAAGTTTTTTATGGAGAAAATGAACAAGGATCTTCCTTTAATTGATCTAAATGAGCCATTTTACTGACAAGCATACAAATATGCCAAAATATGTGCTGACTAATTTAATGCTTGTGCTGAAATATCGTTTCGTTATAACATGTCAGCAGATCCGTTATAGTTCACGGATTCAAACTTCCAAGAAAAACTTATTCACTTATAGGACTTAAATATAAACATAATTTTCTTTCAGAACTTAAGTGTAAAAAAAACACAACTTTTAGGACTTCAGAAGTTATTATCCCAAACCCACGTGGCAGCTGACTAATTAAGTGATTGTGCTGACGTGTCGTTTCTTCATACCACGTCAGCAAATCCGTTAGAGTTAACGGATTATTCACTTACAGGACTTAATAATAATAAAAATAGGACTTAAATGTAAAAACAACATAACTTTTAGGACTGAAAATGTTGTTAGCCCTAAAAAAACAACTTAAGATAACACAGTTGTGAGCCACTGAATCTGCACCCAATAAAAATACAATTGAGCAGTCAACCCTATGAAAGAAAAAATTGTTGTCCACCCTTTAAAAAAACCATTCTTTTTTCTTTTATCGATTCTTGGAATTTGTTTTCATCTTTCTGCCTTCTTCACGATTCAGGAAATAATCCATATACAATACGTACATTTTTTCCCAATTCGTCACACTTTGGAAGGAGTTTTTTAACAAAAGAATTCGGCCGACGGGAGCCAATCTGTTATCTCATCCTTCTTGTTTCTTTCATGATTTTGGCAACCTTTCACACGACTTCGACGGCCAGGCGTGGCAATGCCAGTCGGTTCTAGGCGGCGCCGAGGACGTCTAGATGCCGATCTAGCACCGCCTAATCAATTGGCGCCTAATGACGCCGATTTGGCCAAAATCGTGCGGCGCAAGGACGCCTAACGAAAACACGGCGCCTAGGCACCGCCTAGGGCCACATTTTAGAACACTAGGCGCGCCTAGATGCACCTAAACGCATCCTGCAAAAGGTGTGCCCCTGATGAAGGTTGTCTTGCCTAACCTTTCATAAGACGCAATGCTCTGAGCCTGAGCCTGAGGCGCGCCAGTGTTGCTAAAGGCGCAAGGCACACTAAGGCGCAAAGGGTCCTAGGGCCTAGGCGCACGCCTCAAGGCACACAAGGCGCGTGCCTGATGAAAGTGAAATGCAAATTGTAAAAAAAATATAAGTATCTAGTCAATTAAAACAAAATGAAATCATTAAAAATATATCAAAAACAATTACAATAATACAAATACTGATAATACAAATTAATTTATTTGTCAAAATTTTAAGCCAACCCCAAAACATATATTAATTTATTAAAGGAATGTTATAAAGCTTGATTTCGGGTCGAGTGAGTCAATTTGGGTTGAGGTTTTCTCACACATTTTTATGAAGCGCTCCTAGGCGAATCTAAAAGGCGAGTGCCTTTGTGCCTGGGCAAGCTCCTGATGAAGGTCGTTTGGCCTCATGGTTGTTAAAAAGGCTATTTAACACGTAAATCGTACATTTTTACGTGGCAAAATCTGGTTAAAACGGAGGAAATCGCAAAAGGGGCAAAATCGGGGTAAAATAGCAATTTTGGGACCAAATTCGTGGAATCGCACGACTCCACAATTTAGGGATGATTTTCTGGTCCCCCTTGACGCAGTCGTTTTAAAACACTTTTAAACCCCTTTTTGTTGTTTCAGCATAACTAATAGAAGGCAAATCATTCAAAACGAAACCCTAGCTGACATACACACGATTACACTTCTTCTTGTCCAAACCCTAGAAGTGCGGATTTTCAGTGCGAAACACTACCCATCTCGATTCGTCGCAGGTCTTCGTCCCATTAGGCTCGATTCGTCGCAGCTCTTCTGTTCGAATTTCGCAAGGTTAGATGATGATTTGTAGTTTATTTGCCTGCTGCTCTGTTAAGATTTGCTTCTCTGTATATATTGTGCGAACCTGTTAAGATTTGCTTATATGTTAATGATCAATTTGCCTTCTCTGTATGATAATGATTGAAATTGAAATTGTGCGAACATGTGATTTGGATGCTACTTACTGGTGAATAATATTTTAATTTATTTTTTAAATTGAAATTGCTTCACTGTTTGTTAATGATTGAAATTGAAATTGCTTTTCTGTATATTCAGTTTCAGTGTTCTAATTTTTGTTTTATTGTTGTTGATTAAATATTGAATTTGAATAGATGTCTTCGTCCAAAAAAACTCCAACAAGTTCAAGAAAAAATATGTCAGGGAATAGGTCCGATATTGGTTGGGAACACGGGTTTGATGTGAATGGAGATTCTAAAGTAGTTAACTGTAATTATTGTGTTGGTGTGTTTACTGGGGGTATTTATCGTTTCAAACATCATTTAGCTTGTACTAAAAAAGATGTGAAAGTTTGCACGAGCGTACCTGATGATGTTAGACAATCAATGTTATCTCTTTTAATCAAAAATTCAAATGAGTCTGCTAAATACAAAGAAGATACTTATTCTAATATTGATGATGATTTTGTCGAGGAAGTTAAGATGCCATCTACTGATCTAAGAGGAAGGGGAAAAATATAACTAATGGTTTGGTGTCAAAATCTAATCAAACTCAAAGAACCATAAATGAATTGATGAAAAGAGATTTGAGGGAAGAATGTTGTCAACAGATTGCTCGTTTCTTTTATACAAGTGCTATTTCGTTTAATTGTGTGAACAATCCAGAGTTCAAGAAAATGTTGAACTTGGTTGGAAAATACGAAATTGGTTTGAAACCCCCTTTTTATTATGAAATTAGGGAAAAATACTTAAAGAATGAGATTGTTCGCGTGAATGAGATGCTTGAGGATTATAGATTGAATGGAGGAAAAAGGGTTGTTCTATAATGTCTGACGGATGGACAGATAAAAAGAGGCGATTTATATGTCATTTCTTAGTAAATAGTCTTAGGGGGACTTTTTTTATGCTCAATTGATACCTCCGATATTTCAAAAACAGCTGAGAAAGTGTGTGAAATGTTAGATGATGTTGTAGACTTGGTTGGTGAAGAAAATGTGGTGCAGGTTGTTACCGACAATGCAGCAAACTATAAAGCAGGTGGAGAGCTGCTAATGTTGAAAAGAAAGAGCCTATTTTGGACTCCATGTGCTACCTACTGTATTGACCTTTTATTGGAGGATTTTGAGAAAAAGATTAACATGCATAAGGTGACAATTGCTAAGGGGAGAAAAATCACCACATTCATTTACTCGAGGACGACTCTGATTTCGTGGTTGAGGGAATGCACAAAAGGAAGAGATTTGATTAGGCATGTTGTGACTAGATTTGCCACTGTTTACTTGACATTGGGTCGTATTTTGGAGCAAAAAAAGACCGTTGATTACCTTATTTTCTTCTTTGAAATGGAGGAATAACAAATTTGCAAGACTAGCAATAGGTAAAGAAGTCCAATCCATAGTGATGGATCCTCGATTTTGGAAAAATATCACAAATTGATTGGAAGCTGCATATCCTCTAACGGATGGTGGATTTGGAAGGTACTCCGCCCACGGGATTTATTTATCAATCAATGGATCGTGCAAAAGAGAGAATCAAAATAAATTTATCAATTGTTAAAAAAAGGTAAATTCTTCTCTTTTCTTCTTCTCAAATGTTAAACAAATGATTTATTGTTTCTCACTTCTTTACTCGCTTCTTTTTGTCCTCTTTTGACAATTATAAACCCATTTGGAATATTATTGATGAAAGGTGGGAGTTGAGGCTCCATAGGCCATTGCATTCCGCTGCTAATTACCTCAATCCTCATTTTCATTATAGCGCCTCTTTTAAAGTTGATGCAGAGATTAAATTTGGACTTTACACATGTATTGGTAAAATGGTGGTCAATAGAGAGGAACGATTGAAGATAGATTTACAACTCGAGCCTTTCAAGAATGCGAGAGGGTTATTGGTTATGAGGCTGCTAAGTTGACAAAGACTAAGAAAGCTCCATTAAAGCTCCATCTGAGTGGTGGGATTCTTATGGAGATGAGTGTCCAGAGCTTACAAAATTTGCTATAAGAGTCCTTAGCTTGACTTGTAGCGCTTCCGATTGTGAGAGGAATTGCAGGGCATTGAGACGATAAGAATAAATTACATATGTTGATTCATTTTTACCTTTCATATTTAAGTTCTTAAACTTTATTATGTTTTAACTTTTTTAATAATTTTAGGTGCATACAAAGAAAAGAAATCGGTTGCACCAAAAGAAGATGGATTCTTTGGTGTTTGTAATATATGATTTGAAGTTGATGAAAAGGCAAAGGCGAAGAGAAGCTACACAAACGTATTTAGATGACATCCCTTCAGATGATGAATGGATAACTGAGAAGAAACCTCTAGTTCTTGGTTCTAACAAAAAGTGGTTAAAATTTTTTGATAAGGCAGCGGTGACTAGGGGTGTCAAATTTACCCGGACGCGGCCCGGATCTGCATGGACCCGGGTCCAGGTAGATCCGGGTCCGTGATTAAAATATTGGGCCGGGGTTTAATAAATTAGGACTCGGGCGAATCCGAATCCGGACCTAAGATCACATGGGTCTAGCCCGGATAGACCCGGGTCCCAAAAAAATTAGAATATAATTAAAATAATACAAAATAATATACATATATAAATAAAAATATAATATAATATAATATAATTAAAAAATTTAAAAGAATTTAAATAAAACTAATAAAATTGACAAAATACATATATACATATAAAATAATACAATTAAAAAATTAAAAAATTAAAAAATAAAAATAAAAAACGAGTATCCGGATCCGCACCGAGTCCAGAGCCGTGTATATTTACCTGGGTCCGGGTCCAGACTCGGGGCAATAAAAATGCTTCTGGATCCGGATCCGGATTTTTCCATCCCTAGTGGTGACGTGAAATGAAGAAGATACCGGTGATGAAGAAGTGGATGCAGGAATAGTTAATACAACCGATATAAGGGCAACATTAGATGCAGGAGATGATTTGGAAATTCATAATATTGATGATTGTGATTATGAGGATGAAGACGATGTTTCTAATCATGATGTCGATGATGATAAGCTTGAGGAATTAGAGGATATGAATGATGAAAAAGAAAGAGAGTATGACAATGAAGTTACTGACGATGATGATCAAGAGGTCTAGGACGATGGTGAAGATGGAAAAGCAACGAATGATTTTTATCAGTTTTCATTTTGTTTAATTTTGAATACTATTTGTTGTTAACTTGTTTGTTTTGCTTGGAGCTCTGAGACTTTTGTTATTTTGTTAACTTATTTGCAATTTGTGGACTTGTTTGTTGATTCTTGGTCCTTGAAACTTTGTGTATGATCTTATTGCATATTTTCTTAATTAAATCGAGTAGTTGGTAAAATCTTACGATTTTACGATTCGATTTTTCGGACCCTCCAACGATTTTAGGTAAAAAAGTGAATTTAACAACCTTGCTTGTCCTAACCCTTCTTAAGGCGTATTGGTTTAAGCCTGAGCCTGAGGCGCGCCTTTGACAACTATGATCTCAAGTTTAACGAGAAGAGTAATATTTCAGGGATGTAATTAGCATTAAGCGGGTAAGACATGGAATAAAAGAAAAAACTTTATGAAGAACAAAAATATTCTTTTTTTCAAGGTATAGAATCTCTCTTTAGCGATAGAAAATCAATTATTATATAGTGATTACAATAACCATAATAATAGGTATAAAAATAATATTAACAATCCAAAAATAGTAAAAGTATATAATAAGACTCTTAGAGAATACAACATCAATATCGTTACTTATGACTGCATGAACACCAGAAAAACTTTCATTTAGCCATTTAGTTTAAACAACAAGGTAAAAGTACAAAAAAAGTTTCATCAAATATATACAGCAACAAAATGTTTGTGTTTATGCCTGCATAACCTGATATTCTAACCATTGAGTTGAATGAGATGCATTCAAATTTCAATTGTCATCCTAAAAACAAAAGCTAATGTTTTAGGAAGTCAGGATACTAAAATTAGAACTAAACAATCTCAAAATTGAACTCTCATGAGAAAGAACAAACTACCACTTGAATCCTTTGCAAACAAACACTATTAGTATGTCCATTTCTCACATACTGTAAAAGTTTGCACTAAACAGGGATATCTATAATTATGTTCAACTAAGACATTATATAAATTCAAACACACTTGCATTATTTATTACTTTCATATTCATTATCTTAAATATGCAAAAATGAATCCGTATAAATACTCTCAAATCAGAGTTGGGCCGCTCTCTGAGAAAAAATAAAGACTAACCAACTAGCTAATACAAGATACAAGAACACCAAATTATACTTACATTTATTATTACAGGTATGAATGGGTTTGCAGAAGGTTTTTGGGAGCAATAAGAGTGATGTAGAATGGCAAAAGCAACCAAACGTTCAGTTGGATTCAGTGCCTTTTTATCCTGCAATTGTACAACCATCAATGAGTGAGCAAGGGACCCAAGATGCAACTACGTAGAAAGCATTATAGCTGCAATCTAACCCAAGAAAGTTCAATATCAAGGGCAAATGGGAAAAACAAAAGAAGACAAAAAGGGGATTTAAACACAATCAAGAAGATACTAATATACCTACTGAACCCAAATGAGCAATGCCACACTTATGAAATTAAGCACAAGAAGCGATAAAAACAATAACAGCAGCAACATTAATAATTTAACATTAATCACAAAAATGATTATATTATTTATATATGAAACCAACTGAGCAATGGTAGTCCAATTTCCACAATGTGTATGAGAGAGATTGAATCAACATTTCACGGCCGAACACTAACAGACAGCCATTTCAAAAGCCTAAAACCGAAGAACATAATTAACAGTCCCTCATCTCTCTAGAATTATGATGCATACATGCTACTATATAAAATAAAACCCTAACGAAATCCATACCTCAATCAAAATTTTCAACAACTAAGATTAAAAGACACAAAATCAACCAAACCAAAGTTGCAAAGAGTGAATTGCCTGTAACAAAAGCGAGAGAGTGCTGCAAAGAACGAAATGGCGGTGGCGAGGGAACTTGGAGATCAGATCGGAGACGATCTCCTCCACTGGCTTATCCTCCCACTTCAACATCTCAAATAATCTGCCGGATTCTTCAGTACTCAACATCTTCTTCTTCTTCTTCTCTTCAACTCCTGGTCTTTGTTGTATTTATTTAAAAAAAAATAAAAATAAAAATAAAAAATTCAGATCGATAAAAGAGGGATGGATACAGAACCAGAACCTCGCGTGGATTATCGCCGCGTATCGGGCGAGTGAGGGGGGAAGAAGCGATGAGAAAATTTCAATAAAACCCCTCAATTATAACTTAAATACAATCAACTTCTCTATTGTGTTGAATTAAGGTGTACCATATTGGCATATTGTATTGTATTTAAGATATCGTATATTATATGCCTAATACATAAATACCCCTGGTAACGAAAAGCTCAAAGGCGTCAAACATTTTTAAGTCTGGTCTTCGCGGTTTTATATTAAAGTTATAAAATTGAATTAATAAATTTATTAAATAAAAATATACATTAAAATTTTATAATTATAATATTATAACAAAAAAATAAATTAGACTATGTAATACCCTCAGTTTTCAAAACAGTTCGAGGAAGTTTTCGATTTAATGTTAAGGATTTGGAACAGGATGGTAATCGAAATTCAGAGATTATGTATTAGAAAATAGATCGGATATTTTAAAATGAAGCTTTGTCGCGTTGGGAAACGCGTGGTTTCGAGAACCGGTTGCGCGATTCTTAACTATATTGTTATACGCGTAGAAGTTTCTTATTTCGACTATAAAACTTACAAACAAACTCCGATTGAGCTAATTCTTGAAATTACAGACTCTTTTTTCCGAGACGAACAACTTTCATGTTGAACATTTTTTGAAATTCACATCGGAATGGTTTCAAAATAGTAAATTCCTGAAAATACCCTTCAAAGTGGGGGCAATTTTATAATTTCTGGAATGGCATTATTTAAGGCTTCTTTTACTGTTCATCATTACCAAAAACAGAGAGAGAGACGAGAATAAAGAGAGAAGAAAAGAGGGAAGAGAGAGAGAAAGAAATGGTGGCCAGCGCACGACCAAGGCATATCCTATAAACTTACATTTTGGACGTAGAACACATATGCTCTTGAGTTCAAGGCATCCTATAAACTTACATTTAACTGCTCTATCATCCAATTTGTTAGTTTGTGTGAGCTTAACATATGTGTCACATCCTCAAACTCTTAGATAACTAAGACTATGACGTTTCCCAGACCATAACTCATATGATGTTTGACTAAAAGTTTTGGAAGGAACTTAATTGTAGTAGTATTGCAGTTTCTAAAACAAGACCCCAAAATGAAAGAGGTAGATCCGTGTCTGGCATCATCGATCAGACCATATCTAATAATGTCTGATTTCTCCTTTCGGAGACCTCATTATGCTGTGGAGTTCCCGGAGGAGTCCACTGGGAAACAATACCATTTTTTCTTAAGTAATCTTGAAATTCGTCGCTTAAGTATTCACCACCTCGGTTAGACATTAGTGACTTAATACTTTTATTAAGCTGGTTTTCTACTTCAGTTTTGAAGTCTTTGAATTTCTCAAAGGCTTCAGATTTGTACCGCATAAGGTACACATACCCATATCGCGAGTGATTATCGATAAAGGTAATTAAGTAAGAGAATCCACCTCTAGCGGTGACTGACATTGGTCCGCATACATCAGAGTGTATGAGTTCTAATGTCTCCACTGCACCATGTCCTTTACCTTTGAAGGGTAATTTGGTCATTTTACCAAGTAAACAAGACTCACAAGTTCCATAAGGTTCATATTTGAAGGGTCTGAAATTCTCATCCTTATGTAGTTTAGTTAATCTTGTTTCATTGATATGACCTAAGCGACTGTGCCATAGAAGTGATTCATTGAGATTATTCGAGTTAACGTTTTATATATTAGAGGTTGAACATCCTTTGTTAGTTTGTAAGACATAGATACCAATATTCAAAATACCATCTCCATATTTTATTTCATTGAAATAAATAGAGTATTCATTACAACTTATTAGGCATGAAAAGCCTTTATTACATAAAGAAGAAATTGAAATGATGTTCTTTACTAGAGAAGGTACATAAACACAATCTTATAATTCTAAAACTAAACCATTCGGCAAAACTAGTGAATAAGTCCTCACGCACAATGCAGCCAATTTTGCTCCATTACCCATGCGTAAGTTAACCTCCCCATGATGGAGTCTGTTACTGTTTCTCAGGCCCTGCACATTGTTACACAAGTGAGTCCCACAACTCGTATCAAGTACCCAAGTAGAAGGTTCAGAGTTTTGAGAATATAGTTCAATCATATACAACATACCTGAAGCATTGGGCTTCTTGGCCTATTGGGCTTCCCTAGATTTCTTGGCTTCAAGGATCTGCATTCTTTCTTCCAATGACTCTTCTTTCCAGAAAAGAAACATTTCACATTTCCATTTTTCTTCTTCACCTTACCATTGGGTTGTAGGTGATCTGGAGCCTTGGCCTTGCCCTTAATTTTCTTTGGGCCTCGTGGCTTCAGGTCCGTAGCCGTAAACATGACGGAGGTTTTAAGCTCTGGTTTTAAGTCATTCTCTGCTTGCTTTATCTGACAGATGAAACTGCATAATAAAGTTAGAGAAGTCTTTTGGTAAGGACTGAAGAATTAGATCGTGACCTATATCATGATCCATGATGAACCCAAGGTTGGCCAATTTTTCAATGTGGTCAATCATCTTATGCATATGTCCACTAACAGATCATTCCTTATACCTTGTTTGGAATAAGGCACATGACACTTGGAATCTCACGGTATGAACGGAAGTTGCATACAACTCCTTCAAGTGAAAGATGATGGTTTGAGCATCAATATCTTCGTGAGTTTCCTGAAGTTCGCCCGATATAGAGCCAAGCATTATGCAAACTACTTGTTCATCATCATCGACGTGTTTCTTCCAATCATCAAATGTATTTTGGTCAGCATCTTCTGCGGATTCAGGGGGAAATGGTCTTTCAAGAACATAGAAAATCTTTGCTTGTCGTAAGATAATTTTAAGGTTTCTAAACCAGTCATTGTAGTTGTCCCTTTTGAGCTTATGCTCATCAAGGATGGAACGAAGTGATACTCTATTTGTCATTTGAATGTTTTTGAAATATTTTAACCCACATGTTAAGAGAGAATGTTAAAATTATGAATATGTTTTCATTAATGTTTCATAATAACATGGGCTTCTAATATTATGAAGTTGCTCTCACTCAATTGTTTTAAAATTTTAAGCAAATCACATCAACCCCAATATGATAGATTTCTTGTAGGTAAGGATCTCATTATCATCATTTCATAACTCCGACTAGGGCCGATCGTTATAAAATATGATAATTAGGTAGGTTCCCAACCAATTTATGATATAGATCACAATTCCTTGATCATTGGGTTGGGCAATCAAACATGTCATAGCTTATTCTAGTCCTTGTGGACACCCAATCTTTGCCACTAAGTTATAAGACCACGCCTAAGGGTCGCTGCGTCTTATGACTCAAAAAAGTTGAATCATTGTCAATAGTACGATTTAGGGACAAATTGGTATTGGTCAGTCTGGTAAAGCCTAGTCCTGTCAATATGGTTTAAGCCATTTGGGTCTATACTTTACAATGAGAGGTAAATTTTAGACTTAAATTATTATTGATGATTTTAGCAAGTTTAAGTGAATAACTGTCAAATAGATTCCTCCATTGAAAATTTCCCAGAGGGAGGGTGAAGCGAACTCTCTTAAATACCCTCACCTCTTAGGCTCTTATTGCCTTGGTGATAAGAATAAACAAGAGATCCTCAAAATTAGTCCAACACTTTAAATATGCTTTAAGGTAAGTTTTGAGTAAATGATTAACTAGATGTCTTCACAGCTTTTCCTTTTGGCTATAAAAAGGCAGTGAGTGAAGGAAGATGCCAAATCATTATCTAACTCTAGTAATATCTTTGGTTAAATTAACTTTAGTTTGGAAAGTTTTATTAACACCTTGATCTCACCCCACTTGTATCTTTTATAATGTCTTTTATTATAAATAAGTGATTTATATTTATTAGCCTTAAAAGTAATAAATCTCTAAGTTCATCATGAAATAATTACTTAGCTAAGGGATAAGTAATATACTCTCTATTTCCTTAGAAAGTCTCTAGATGTTTGCACCCTAAAATAATCATGTCAATTCTAATCATACATAGAATCATCAAGCATATGGGTTTTAATATGTTGGAATTATTTTAGGCATTAAATAACTTTGATTAATAATTAATTATGATATTGTATTTTATTTTATTCAAATAATTTTACTATTCATGTTTTTTTACATATGCGTGAACTTTAAATGCAATTTCACAATTCAAATATTAATCAAATCATGCAAAACTTGTGCCTAAAATTAAGTTCATGGTGTTAGTTTTCAACGAGCTTTTACACACCCAATTTCGAGTTCAAATGAGAGAGAACTAATCAAAATAAAAACGGCGCGCTGATACCACTATTGAAAAGCGGCCGCGAGTGCTCAGTGAAAAATTAAAAAAATTATGATGCCGCTATCCCTTTGCCCAAGACCCATTTATTTTGATTATTCTACAAGCCTATGCATGTTACTATATATTCTAATCATAAAAACTCATAAGAACATGCAAAGAACATAAACCTAAACATGCTAACTATCATAAGAACTCTAATTAAAATAAAGAAAGAAAAAGACTTACTTGAACTGAAGACTCCTCCAATCCACCCTCTAATTTACAAGCTTTTCTCGATCTCAGCAAGCTCTTCCACGGTCCAAAGAGCCACTGATAAGTGCATGAAAATGTACATTAGAACATCATTTATCTAAGCTTATTGTTAAACATTTAGTTATATATTTTATGTTTTAATACATAATTTCTATTGTTATAATAATTTAAAAATGTTTATTATTTACAATAATTTAGTGATTTTTATTTGTAGGAATATTAATACATGGATCCGGGAATTTTACAAGTATTTTGGGGACCTCTGGGAAGACACAGGACGACCAGGATCGCTGGCGCCATGGCGCCAACACTACATACAAAATCCAGGGGGAATGGCGCCATTCATCATCAACAATGGGCGCCATGGCGCCCTAAACTATAAACAAATTGGCGCCATGGCGCCATTCATTACAAATTGGCGCCAGGCGCCTTAATAAACAAAGCAGGTTGGCGCCAAGGCGCCAATGAAGAGGCCAGGCGCCTTGGCGCCTCCAATACGCAGTCTGCCATACATTTTCCAGAGGGATCAGCGCCCAGGCGCTATTTAAATTGTTTCAGCGCTGCGGAACGCGTTCCAGGTCTCGACTTTTAGGGTTTTCTGAAATCCTAATGATACCCTGATACTACTATAAATACAACTGTTCTTCCAAACTCAAAAGGGGAGGCTAGTTACACAATACAAACAAGAAATCAGAGCTGTGCAAATTCCCGGGATCAGAAACAATGATTTATCCGATGATTCTTCATCATATCTCTGGTGTTTCTTCATCTAGCATGCGGAACTAATCTCCCAAGCAAAGCTAAGGGCGAACTCTTGTACCCAAACTCTTGTATTCTTGTTATTTGATTCATGAATTGATTTAATTGATTAATATAATTGTTATTCTCTTCATTTCTTTATTCTATTGATTAATTGAGAACTATATTTTATTAGTTTACATATAGATTCAGTCACGCTTTTTCTATGTGTTGTTGGTAAAATTGGTTTGATAGATTAAGGTTGTTTTGCGAGTTGATCCTCTGCTGCAGTATTGCCCGAGGGTATATTGTCGTCGTGTTGGATAGGTTGTAACGATAACCTTGTGAGTTGTGAGTTGTAAACGTAGAGAAGATTGAATAACAATTACCTTAGAACTTAAACTGGTGTAGAATTGAATATCTTCCAATTGTTGATTTGGGACGTGAAATCCTCAATTGTGTAATAACATGAATCGATAACGGAATATAGGTAATAGGTACAAGAGGGAACCCTGATGCTTTGCTATTTCTCTCTATTGATAAAATCTTTAAAGCTTTCGTAATTGTTAATTTACATCGTATTTAATCTTTCCTTTAAATAGTTATTGCTAAACGTTTTTGTTTAAGTAAATCAGTTCCTGTAACCTTCTCTCTGTGGAATCGACACCCCAACTGTACTGCGATAACCGCGAGTCATATTTGGGCGTAATCAAAATTTGGCGCCGTTGCCGGGGAGACGGTTTACAAGCAAAAGGACCAGGTTTGCTTTGTCAATAACGAAGCGGTAACTTCGTTCCTTCTATTTATTTATTTTCGCTTATTTTCTTTTAGTAATTTAGTTTTTATTCTTAATTAGTTCTTTTTATCTTAGTATTTATTCTAGTTGTTCTATTTTGTTTTAGTTTTACTTAGATTTTAAATTTTAGTTTATTCTTTTATTTATTCATTTTTTCCCTAGTATTATTTGAACTTTAATTGCATGCCTAGACGTAGGGATAGATTTGGTAGGTTCGTTAGAACTGAAGAAGAGAATTCTGATTCAGAGAGTTTGTTTGACAATCTCTTTGCCACACCCTCCACATCTAGTGCACACACAATGAGTGATTACGAGAGACCACCTAGGAGGACTCTTGAAGAGTACCTCCACCCAACTCGCACAGCTACACCTTCGTGTATCATGTTTCCTCCAAATGCACCACCCGTAGATTTTAAACCTGGGATGATACAGTATCTTCCAACCTTCCATGGTTTGGAGAACGAAAATCCCTATGTGCATATTAGAGAGTTTGAAGAGAGGTAGTAGCGACTTTCCATGACCGGTTTGGAACCACAGACACAATCAGACTTAAGTTTTTCCCTTTTTCCCTTAAGGACAAAGCTAAGAGTTGGTTGTACTCTTTAAGACCTAGGTCAATAGGATCGTGGGGCGAGATGACCCGGGCATTCTTTGACAAATATTTCCCACACCACAAGACGGATGCCCTTAAAAAACAAATCTCTACCTTCTCCCAGAAAGACAGTGAGACCCTTTACCAAACATGGGAGAGGTATAAGGAATTGTTAGCTAGTTGCCCCCACCATGGTTTTGAGAGTTGGCGTTTAGTTAGTTACTTCTATGATGGATTGACACCTAGGGAGCGCCAATTCGTTGAGACGATGTGTAACGGCAAGTTTATCCAAAAGGACCCTGATGAGGCCCTCGAGTACCTAGATGACCTAGCTAAGAAGTCTCATACCTGGACTGGACCTAATTCCATGGATAGCACTGATAGGACACACCTCACTCCTCCCATTAGAAGCGTACACCACTTGAGAGAGGAGGACAGCCTTAAGGCGAAAGTTGAACTATTAGCCAGACAAATGGGAACCTTACTAGCTAAGGACAATAAATCTATGCATACAGTAGCCAACTTAGAGCCTCAGGAAGTTTGTGCTGTTTGTAACAGGACCGATCATTTGACACAAGAGTGCCCTACAACTAGAGACCCATATGAGAGTCAATGCAATGCATAGGGAACGTATAGGAAACCCTACACACCGTACTCAGACACTTATAACCCTGGTTGGAGAAACCATCCCAACTTCAGTTGGAAACAAGACTCTCATCAGTCGAGTCAGACACCACAGCCTAGGAGTTACAGTACCCCACCTCAGTATCACACACCTGCCATCCCTAGGAACTCCTTAGAGGACACCATGCAAGCCTTTGTGGAAACTCAAAGTAAGACCAATCAGAAGTTTGAATCGACCAATCAGAAGTTTGAATCCTTAATAGCTCAGCTAGCTGAGGACAACAAGGAGATTAAAAGCCAAATCTCCAAGTTAACCAACGTCTTGAGTGTGAATGAACAAGGGAAATTCCCTTCCCAAGCTCAACCTAATCCTCAAGGGCAACACATGGCACAGGCTGATCAGGGAGGTGCGAATGTAAAAGGCGTTAATGCCATAACTATTAGGTGTGGTAAGGAGGTAGGAGTAAAGACACCCCAAACACAACAGATCCGACCCAGGATAATAGTGTAGAAACTCCTCAGGAAGACCCAGAACCACAACTCCCAGTTAGAGTACCATTTCCTCAAGCCCTTAGGCCAGCCACCAAAGCTGCAGACCCGAACAGTGAGATCTTAGAACACCTTAGGCAAGTAAAGATAAACCTGCCCTTGTTACATGTAATCAAACAGGTTCCCACATACGCTAAGGTTTTAAAAGATCTATGTACCATGAAAAGGAAGCACCATGTGAAGAAAACTGCGTTCCTAACGGAACAAGCTAGTGCAGTGATTGAACAAAAGACCCCACCAAAATATAAAGACCCGGGGTGTCCCACCATCACTTGCCATATTGGTACATGCGAGTTTGGTCAGGCATTACTAGACTTGGGCGCGAGTGTGAATCTCATGCCGTATTCCATATATACGCAGTTAGGTCTTGGAGAATCAAGCCTACGTCAGTAGTCTTACAGTTAGCAGATCGTTCTGTCAGAACCCCACGAGGGGGGGTAGTAGAGATGTCTTACTCCAGATTGACAAATTCTATTATCCCGTTGACTTCTTGATTTTAGACACCCAGTCCGTAGTTAAAACCGAATCTAAAATTCCTCTTATCCTGGGTAGACCTTTCCTTGCTACAGCAAATGCCCTTATAATTGTAGGAATGGTCTCATGAAATTGTCATTCGGAAACATGACACTAGAAGTGAACATTTTTCACATCGGGAAACAGCCACAAGATGACGATGAATGTCATCAGACATTCCTCATAGATACAATTGTGCCAGAATTGGCACCCAATCTACATGAGTCTGACCCTCCCGATCATCTCCTTCCGGATTCGACCCTTTTAGACACTCTTGAATTAACCAATCCTCCGGACTTGCTACAGGTTACTCTGTTTGGCAGCCGCAGTTTGAGGCTTTGCCAGAGGAAAGGGATAGACCAAAACCTTCTTCGGTCGAAACACCGAAAATTGAATTAAAGCCCTTACCTGAAGGACTGCAACATGCGTTCCTTGGATCAGGAGATATTCTCCTGTTATTATTTCCTCAGAGCTTAGTGCATCGCAGAGTAAGAGATTACTTGAGATGTTGAGTGAGCATAAATCCGCACTTGGCTGGACCATAGGAGACATCAAAGGTATTAGCCCCTTGATTTGTTCCCATAAAATTCACCTAGAAGATGGAGCTATTCCTCGTAGAGACCCTCAACGTAGGCTTAACCCCACTATGAAAGAAGAAGTGGTGAGAAATGAAGTGATAAAGTTACTAGACGCGGGTATTATATACCCAATTGCTGATAGTAAATGGGTTAGTCCTACGCAGGTTGTCCCTAAAAAGTCGGGAGTCACTGTAGTGAAGAATGAGGCAGGAGAACTGGTTCCTACCAAGGTAGTCACAGGTTGGCGTATGTGCATCGACTACCGAAAGTTAAATGCTGCCTCCCGAAAAGACCACTTCCCACTTCCCTTTATCGATCAAATTCTTGAGCGGGTAGCTGGTCACCCATTTTACTGTTTCCTAGACGGATATTCAGGATACTACCAAATTGAGATCTCCGAAGATCAGAGAGAAAACCACATTTACCTGCCCGTTCGGAACCTATGCTTTTCGCCGCATGCCATTTGGTTTATGCAATGCCCCCGCCACTTTTCAAAGATGCATGTTGAGCATTTTTAGTGATATGATTGAGAAGTGTATGGAGGTGTTTATGGATGATTTAACAGTGTTTGGCGACTCCTTTGATATATGCTTGCTAAACCTGAAAGCAGTATTAAGTCGATGTCAGGAGAAAGGCCTCGTTCTGAACTGGGAAAAGTGTCACTTTATGGTCTCTTCAGGAATCGTCCTGGGTCATATTGTCTCATCCAAAGGCATTGAAGTCGACAAATCAAAGATCGATTTGATATCTAAGCTGCCAACACCCAAAACTGTTAAAGATGTGCGATCATTTCTTGGGCATGCTGGTTTCTATAGGAGATTCATACAGAACTTCTCTTCTGTCTCTAGACCCCTGTGTAACCTTCTCGCTAAAGATTCTTCATTTGAATGGACACAGGAGTGTGAAGATGCCTTTAGGACACTTATAACTAAACTCACCTCTGCCCCAATCATGCAACCACCCGATTGGAATTTACCATTCGAAATTATGTGTGATGCTAGTGACTATGCAGTTGGGGCAGTTTTAGGACAAAGACGAGAAGGGAAACTTTTGTCGTGTATTATGCCAGCAGAACTCTAAACAGTGCTCAAATGAACTATTCCACAACTGAAAAAGAACTGCTGGCAGTAGTCTTTGCCTTAGACAAATTTCGTGCATACCTAATCGGCTCTCCTATCACCATTTTCACCGACCATGCAGCCCTCAAGTACCTCCTTTCGAAGAAGAAGATGCTAAGGCTAGATTGATTAGGTGGATCCTGTTGTTACAGGAATTCGACCTAACAATCAAAGATAAAAAGGGTGTTGAAAATGTGGTAGCAGATCACTTGTCTCGCTTGGAGTTTAACGACTCTGCCGATGGCCCACCAATTCGTGATGACTTCCCTGACGAACATCTTTTTGCAGTCACACGAGCACCATGGTATGCACACATTGTCAACTTTTTAGTTTCTGGTGAGTGCCCGTCCACTTGGACTACACAAGATAAACGTAAATTCTTGGTCGAGGTACGTAATTTTTATTGGGATGACCCGTACTTATTCAAATACTGCCCCGACCAAATATTGAGACGTTGCATTCCTGAGGATGAAGTTCTCAGTGTGTTGACCTTTTGTCATGCCAACGCTTGCGGAGGTCATTTTTCTGTAAAGAAAACTGCTGCAAAAATTCTGCAGTGTGGTTTCTATTGGCCCACTCTATTTAAGGACACAAACGGTTTCTGCCGCTCTTGTAAAAGATGTCAGAAATTAGGAGCCTTGTCCCGTCGTCATATGATGCCTCTTAACCCTATTCTTGTCATTGAAGTATTTGATTATTGGGGCATTGATTTTATTGGACCCTTTCCACCCTCATTTGGTTATCTCTACATCCTGCTCGCAGTTGATTATGTGTCTAAATGGGTTGAGGCAATAGCTTGCCGAACCAATGACAATGCCACTGTAGTCAAATTCTTAAAGGAACATGTATTGTCCCGTTTCGGTACCCCTCGAGTCATCATCAGCGATCAAGGAGCACACTTTTGCAACCGATCTTTTGAAGCCTTGATGCGCAAATATGGTGTGGTGCACAAGATCTCTACTGCCTATCACCCACAGACAAATGGGCAAGCTGAATTAGCAAATAGAGAGATCAAACAGATATTAGAGAAAACGGTAAACCCCGACCGCAAGGATTGGTCTTTACGACTTTCGGATGCGCTTTGGGCATATCGTACTGCTTACAAGTCCCTTCTTGGAATGTCTCCCTATAGGCTTGTATTTGGAAAAGCTTGTCATTTACCTGTTGAGTTAGAACATAAAGCCTATTGGGCTATTAAAAATCTTAACTTTGATCTGAGTGTTACAGGTACACAGCGGAAACTGCAGATAACGGAGCTCGAAGAACTTCGGAATGATGCTTATGACAATTCCCGCCTCTACAAAGCTAAGATGAAAGCTGCCCATGACAAACAGATAATGAGGAAAACTTTTGAGCCTGACCAGAAGGTTCATCTTTATGATTCCAGACTCCATCTTCATCCAGGCAAGCTGCGATCCAGATGGACCGGACCATTTATTGTAAAACAAGTTTTCCCTCATGGAGCTGTAGAAGTCGAAGATCCCAAGGACGGCAGAGTATTTAAAGTAAATGGACAGAGGCTGAAACCGTTCCTAGACAATCCGATTCCCGCAGCAGAGGACACACCTCTTGCTGACCCCACCTATGCGGATTGAGTTTACTCTTTCTTATTGTTGTACTTTATTTATTTATGTCTTTATTTATTTCCTAGCTATTTTTAATCTTTTGTCCTTTCTTTTTGTTTTGTTTTGTTTTATTTCTTTTCCAGGATAATTCAATATTTCATCCCGGCTCACCACATCTCTAATCAGGTGAACTCCTTCCTTGTATTTACCTTATTGGTTGTTACATTGAGGACAATGTTTTATTTAGGTTGGGGGTGGTGGTATTATCATGTGTTTCACCTGGATGGATATGTCTTATTCGTATTGTTTTTTCCGTATTGTTTTGTTTTATTTATTGAAAAAAATAAAAAATATATATATATATATATAAATATATATATTATTGTTTTGTTTTAGTCCCTGATAGTTAAACATAGTTCCGATGATGATTGTTTGTGTTAGAATGAAATCTAGAAACGATAAGTCCTTTAATGTACTTTTATCTGATGACTTGAGTAGTTTATCTATGTTAGACTCGTAAGCACTTAACAGTGAAAGCCTGAGTAGTTAATAAAGTGACTAGTTGAAGAAATTGCATGTCGATGAATGACCGTTTGCTTAGATATCTATCCTGATTTGCTTGTGTTATGACGTAAGGTATGGTTGCAAATAAAAGAAAAAGTCTCTGAAGAAAGAAATTGAACCACCTATAACCGATAAGCGTGAAGCTACCCATGGGCGAGTATTAGGACCACCATGAGGAGAAATGCTACCTTAAAGGGTAGGTGTGTTGACAGAAAAATTTAAAAGAAAGAGCAACAAGAGACGAGGAAAAAAAAAAGAAACAAATCATACCATATTGAGCACACATAAAAAGCAACTACAGAGCTTAATTGAGATATCTAGGTTGGTTAGACCCATTCGACCCCGATTTTTAAACGAAATCATTGAGTTGGCTTACCTGGGAATAAAGCTGTGAACGAACCTTAGCACACACACACGTTGAGTCTAGCTAGATGATTTATTCAAAGATTTAGATTTGAGTTGCGTTGAGTACTTTGAAAGTTCTTTGTTTCATTACTATGCATTCTCTGAGGACAAACTTATGTGAAACTATTGGGACTATTAATTTTATTTTTATTTTTGCATGATGTATGTTTTGAATGACGTTTGTGGGTATCGTCGCTGTAAGCCCTCACGAGACTATAACTCGTCCACTAGGGACACCTAGGGGTTTAAAGGCTTGTTGCATACGCTAAATGCAATCGTGATCCCTACGAAAGTGGCTTAGATAGTTTATTTATTTAATTTTCATTTTATTTTACGCTTGAATTGCTAGAGACTAGCAATAAGCTGGTTGGGGGTTGTGATAAGTGCATGAAAATGTACATTAAAAATCATTTATCTAAGCTTATTGTTAAACATTTAGTTATATATTTTATGTTTTAATACATAATTTCTATGTTATAATAATTTAAAAATGTTTATTATTTACACAAATTTAGTGATTTTTATTTGTAGGAATATTAATACATGGATCCGGGAATTTTACAAGTATTTTGGGGACCTCTGGGAAGACACAGGACGACCAGGATCGCTGGCGCCATGGCGCCAACACTACATACAAAGTCCAGGGGGAATGGCGCCATTCATCATCAACAATGGGCGCCATGGCGCCCTAAACTATAAACAAATTGGCGCCATGGCGCCATTAATACAAATTGGCACCATGCGCCTTAATAAACAAAGCAAGGTTGGCGCCAAGGCGCCAATGAAGAGGCCAGGCGCCTTGGCGCCTCCAATAAGCAGTCTGCCATACATTTTCCAGAGGGATCAGCGCCCAGGCGCTATTTAAATGTTTCAGCGCTGCGGAACGCGTTCCAGGTCTCGACTTTTAGGGTTTTCTGAAATCCTAATGATACCCTGATACTACTATAAATACAATGTTTCTCCAAACTCAAAAGGGAGGCTAGTAGTTACACAATACAAACAAGAAATCAGAGCTGTGCAAATTCCCGGGATCAGAAACAATGATTTATCCGATGATTCCCATCCTATCTCTGTGTTTCTTCATCTAGCATGCGGAACTAATCTCCCAAGCAAAGCTAAGGGCGAACTCTTGTACCCAAACTCTTGTATTCTTGTTATTTGATTCATGAATGGATTTAATTGATTAATATAATTGTTATTCTCTTCATCTCTTTATTCTATTGATTAATTGAGAACTATATTTTATTAGTTTACATATAGATTCAGTCACGCTTTTTCTATGTGTTGTTGGTAAAATTGGTTTGATAGATTAAGGTTGTTTTGCGAGTTGATCCTCTGCTGCAGTATTGCCCGAGGGTATATTGTCGTCGTTGGATAGGTTGTAACGATAACCTTGTGAGTTGTAAACGTAGAGATAGAGAAGATTGAATAACAATTACCTTAGAACTTAAACTGGTGTAGAATTGAATATCTTCCAATTGTTGATTTGGGACGTGAAATCCTCAATTGTGTAATAACATGAATCGATAACGGAATATAGGTAATAGGTACAAGAGGGAACCCTGATGCTTTGCTATTTCTCTCCATTGATAAAATCTTTAAAGCTTTCGTAATTGTTAATTTACATCGTATTTAATCTTTCCTTTAAATAGTTATTGCTAAACGTTTTTGTTTAAGTAAATCAGTTCCTGTAACCTTCTCTTTGTGGAATCTACACCCCAACTGTACTGCCGATAACCGCGAGTCATATTTGGGCGTAATCAGCCACCAAAGTGTGTGGCCTCCAAAGGTGCACACATCAAATCCAAAACTCAACGGCAAGACTACGCCTTCAGTGCACAGGTATTTTACCCTTGGTGCTAACTAGACAAATACCTCAAAATTTTTAACTTGAGATTCCTCTAGTCAATTAGACTAAGGATCCTCTAAATCAGTGGCTTACTCTTAAACTTTAGAGTTGCTCACTTATATAAACCCAAGATATGAAAAGTTTTTGGTGTAAAAATTTGTAAAGAATTCTTTGTGTTTATATAGGTGCTCCAAAGACAACAAAATTAATTAAGAATCCGATGTGGGATAAATGCTAATTTAATCTTAGTCATTGGATCTTAATTTAGTGGTTAAATTAATATAAAACCCTAATAAGAGTTTGGACCGAATTGAGATTCAAAACAAATAACAAATAAAAAAAAATTAATATTCATATTACTATTCACTCTTATTTATTTATTTATTTATTCCAATTCCCAAAGTGCCCCTATCGTCATTCACCAATCCCTAAGCCACTATGGAACCTCATAAATGATCTGTTCAATAATTAAACACATTGAACCATTTATGAACAATTCCTACAGCAATCATATATGTTGTTAAATTTGTACTGTGCATTGTTAACCATTGATTTCGACTTTATTGTGTGTGACCTTTTGGGTTCCTCTCAAGTAGGATATGAAATGAATCGTGATAATTTAATCGAACATAAATTATCCTCCGATCAAATGGTCGTTCGATTTCAATGACCAAGGTTGACATCTAGTAATATGCCAAGACCCCCAAATGAGAAGGAAAGATATATACACATTCTGTATACGATTTACATATGATACGGTCCATCGCCTCACTGTATCCACACCTTTTAACCTAGGGTACAAAAAGTGTCTACCCATATAGTCAAATGTATGATGTTGATAGTGTCATGAATCGTGATAACCCAAGAATCTCACATGATTCTTCTGCTGTGGCCACAGTCTCAAGCACTGATCACACATATCAACCCGCGAACTGGAATACTACTCTTGTAAGAAAATATTATCCAAGAGAGTGACGATTATCTGTTGTATCTTTACAAACTTCATGTGTTTCAACAAATGACCCAATCATACCCTTATGACCGGATCTTTTGAACCGGGAAAGGAGAATGTCAAAGTTATTTGATCCACACATAAGATTGTAAAGACCTCAAGTCTAAGGACTAGTCATACAATCGATACATGAAAGTTCTCACAGCCACATGGGATAAACACTCCATGTGAAAACTTTCGGCGGTCAGTTCGATGGACACGAGCAATTCATGCATCCATGTGATACACCAAGCGGACGGATCTCCGCTAGTAGCCTATGAGATCGGCTACCCAACTTAAGGGCGGATCATATCATCATGCTAGTCTCTCCGCTTTGTGAACGCCCAGATTATTCACAAAACTATGACTAGGAACGTTTAAGAGTAATGATTCTCATAAGGCGTGGAAGCCATCATCTTATTACTCCAAGGGCTTTATTACAGTGTTTGATGATTCATATAAGTTATGTAAGACATGTATAATAAAGATTGTCATTTTATTAATTAATGAAAATATTACAAATACATGTACATATAGCCCATCCACAAGTTGGGTATAGGGCATATCTCTAACACACGGATCATACCGGTCCCATAGCGGCTAGCATATCGGTCTAACAGCTAGTTTTTCAAACGATAATAAATATGTTGGAGACTGTCATACCGGTGTCATAGACCGGCATATCAGTCTCAGATATAGGAGTTGAGGACTGCTTTACTTTTTATTATAAATAGAGCCCCAATTCATTTTTTCCAAGTTGGAGAACATTTATACATCTTACAATAGAACAAAAACAAGAGTGTTTCATAAACCTTCATATTCATATACACTCACACATCAAGCTCACACATACTACACCTTCATATACATTTGTAGTGAGCTTATATCACTTGGGTAAGCAACTCACACAATCTTCTTTATCTTTGTGAGTTGTCAAGTGTGTTTACAAACATCTTATTCAAAACACTTATGGTTTGTGAAATCCCATTGGCTGGGTAATTGTAAAGGTTTGTGAGTGAGCCTACGTAGAAAAGTTATTGTAAAGGTTTTTAAGTGAGCCTTTATCTAAAACTCAAAGCGTAAGGGTTTGAAGTGAATCTTATGTGAAACTCCTGGTTGCAAGTGAGCCACGGCAAAACTCGATTGATAGTGAAAAGCTTCCAGCGCTGCTTGAGGGAATGGACGTAGACATTGTTGACCGAACCACTATAAATCACGATGTTATTTTCTTTATCCCTAACTCTTTACTAATTGCAAGTTTAATTATTTGTATATGCTTATCGAGTAGACACTTGCATATAGGTTATATATTGAAATAGAGAAAATCAACATAAACTTAATTAGTAAATCTGGTTAAAATCGGCAAAAATTTTAAATTCTGCATTATTAGACAATAACCCAATTCACCCCTTCTTGGGAATATAAAGTTTGGTTGTTGTATGCTTGTAGGGAATTTCATGAGTGTCATACATAAGATGATTTAAATCTAAAATCAGTAATATAAAATAATCCATAAATAGCCACCAAATATGAGTATTTTATTTGTGGTTTATCTATAGGTACGGTCTATTTTATAAATGTATGATGACTTTGATATGGGATCGTTCATGTGACGACATGAGAATTAAGACACCTTATATGATGTGATCATATAAGACTTGACACAGACAAAAATAAATTTATTTTAATATCCATTAAGTAAAGAAATTCATATCAACCTAGTGAGCACATAAAGAATAGATTAAGAGTTCAAAAAATTAATAATATTTATTTGTTGGTCAATAATCAATTTTTAATGTCCCATTTTCATTTATAATATTAAAAACAATAATAAAAATGTGATATATTGATTGTATAATTGGAAGTAAACATATTGTGATTCAACCTAAACCAACACGCTCAAAAGCGGGTTAGAATTTTTCCAACTCAACTTTTTTAAAAACTTTGGAAATTATAAAAAAAAAATAGCCAAATAAATATGGCATCTTGCCCACCTAGCCATAACTATTTTTTTTTTTTTTATTTATAACAATATCAGCTAATTAAATCACATCCATAATAAAATATCCTCCAAATTAAATTATCTTCTCTATCAAGCCACCGCTTTATCTCTTTTGCATCCACTTTTCTTTTCTATTAATGCTAATTTCTTATTTCTCATTCTTTTTATATTATTTTTTAAAATAATTTGATGAGTTTCACTTGGGCAATGTATATGTAGAATAATGGAAATTAAATATGTAAGATTTTATTAAAAAATTATATGTAGTATAGAACTCACAAGGTGTTCGATAAAATAATGGTCTTAAATAGGCGTGTACAATGACTGTGCGATGGGTGTACGATAACACCTATCACACTGTCATTGTTTTTTGCTGTTATGAATTGCTTTCAATGATAATTTTGTCCAAAAAATTGATTTAACTAATTGGATAATAAAAATATAATAATGACTATGTACATATATTTTACTCTTTTTTTTTTTTATAATTTCCCTAAAATCTTCGGCCCAAATTTTTTTAGGAGGATAGAAACCATATTTTCTTATTGTAAATAGTAAGTGGAAAAAAAAAAAGGGTTGAAATCCTTTATCCAACGGCTCACAGTCCTGGAACCATGATCCAATAGTCGCTTGATATTTTTCATTTTTTTTGGTCCATTTCTTCAGTTAAGCGTAAGAGAGAGCAAAGGCAATCAATTAAATATTAAAAAAAATAATAATTATACTTTAAAAAGTTTCACTGAGCGAGCGACTTCGCTGTCTCTGTGTTGGGCGTTGGCTAAAGCAAAATGGAGGGAATTGTGGACCCCACTACTTCAAGTGATGAGTGCGCGGGACAGAATCATCTCTCAGACTCGATGTTCACGCCCACGCGCTTCCCTCACTCTCCGATCAACCATCGGGTCTTGATAACAAACAGGGATGTCAAAAAATTCCAATGAGAACGGACTCACCGTTCCGACGTATTTCATATAAATATAAATATAATTTTTTTTTTTATTTAATTGATATTTTCATATTTCTTAAAATAAAAATATTGGTGTGAAATATATTTCACAGGGTTTGATAAATTAATATTGAGTACATATGAGGTATATATATTTATATTTTGTATTTAGGGTTGATAAGTGTCTCATCTCAATTGTTTGGGTTGAGATTTGAGGCATCGTAAACATATCTCACAATTTCAAGTGTCAGAAGACAAGATAATAAATGAGACCTAAAGTACTCATTAAGGATATTTTAAAGAAAATTTTCATATCATTTTTATGAAAAATGTAAAAAATTATCAAAATATTAATTATTTTTTTCCCTAAAAATTTTTGTAAAATAGATTCTTAAACGAATCACAAAACGAGACAAGATAATTATTTATTCTAAAAAATATCATAATTGATAAATCTAACTCATACGGTTTCATAATCAATTCTACTCGCGGCATACTCGTATCCGTTTTGCCATCCCATGCCTAATAACAAGCATACTCATTGGAAATGTGTAAACATTACCCGCTCTCAAAACGCGTGGGTAAGAGCCCATTGTAAAGTAAATCAAAGCAAGCCCTCTCAAAACGACACCGTTACTTCAACACAGCCCAGGCTTCTTTGCAAAAGTAGGCCTACTTGTCCTATAGTTTTCTTTCGTGTTCTTTTCGCGTTTATCTATGAAAGTACTGTCGTTTCGATACACACATTTTCACTTTAATTGAAGCAAAGATGGCCTAATTCTGCTAATATCGATTCTCTCCATTCCTATAATTTCCTATATTTTTTCCTGCCTTTTCTAGGTTTTTTTTGGTTTCCATTATTTATTTTCTTCAATTATTCAATCAAAATTATTATAATAATTATAAAAGCAAATCAAGATCTTGCTTCATTTTGATGGATATGAAAATAGATTGTTTAAATTTTGTTGAAGATCGGGCGTTTTATATTTTATAATTAAATTCATATTAATTATCTTGCCAAGAGGAGCTGAAATCGCGGACTCGAAAATGCATTTCAATAAGCTTGATGACTCGCCTATGTTTCGCAAGCAGGTGCGTGTATTAATTTTGTTATACGTTTCATTTTTCTACTTTATTTTGTATGATTACCCTTGAAAATTTAGCGCAAGGACTTGTTTTTTTTTTTTGGAATTTTTAAATTTTAGTTATATTTTTGGACTTGTAGTGGCATCATTTACAGTGTATTGGCCAAAAAATTAATATTAATAAGTTGCCTTTTTTATTTCGTTACTCTTAGCTCAATCCATAATGGTTTAGATTTTAGAGAATCTATGAGCTAGACTTACTATATAAAATTTTTGGGTTTTGTAACTGAAAATGGTTTTAAATTGAGGTGGTTTTGAAGGAGGTGACATTGAGTTTCATAATATAGAATTTCGATCCAGTTCTGAATGGAGCTGTGCTAAACTTTCATAATCATATTCCATGCGTGCTTTAATAATGATGCAATGGGTAATATTAAATTACAATTAAATTTTTTTAAATAACTAATGATCATAAAATTACTGATCATAATTTATAAAAGTTCAGTACAAAGCTTAGTTCAATGCCGAATCCAAGACTTTAGTATGTTTCTTGTTTGTTTATAGATATTAAGATATATAGTCAGGATGAATAAATTAAACCTTTGGTTACTTGAATTGTAAATGTAAACTTGTTTATTACCTACTACTTGATCAGTACTGATATGGCTATTAGGGACATAGCTAAGTAAGTGCGAGGCCAATGCAGCTTCTTCTTCTTGATTAAACTTGGCTGAAAAAAACAATTAGACATCAATTAGTTTGTTTTCTAATGCGATTAACAAGCATAATTGCATGGTTTAATTTGGTTTAACTCCCAGCGTATTTTGTCCAACTCCTTAAATGAACTCGTGTGACCAAATCCTAAATTCGGTTGTATATAGTTTTGGCCGAAAATCATATTGGTGATTAACAGTAACAATATATAATTCCTTAAACAATAATCAAATAATTAATGAGTAGTGATATATGTACAAAGGGGTGACAAAGGGATTACAAAAGCTAATCATAAAGTACTCGTACTATGAGTTAAAATTGTTTTTTAACAGCATAGTACACCCGAAGGGGAGTTTGTGGTCCCCGCATCCCTCCTGCGTTCCTCCAGGGTTGTTAAGGGGGGAAATCTTAAATCAGTTTGCTGTCAGTTTTCTGATTTAAAACTTCCCCGAGGTTAACCCCGTATGGACTCGCTATAATTCCTTAAACAATAAATCAAATAATTAATGAGTGGTGATATATGTACAAAGGGGTGACAAAGGGATTACAAAAGCTAATCATAAAGTACTCGTACTATGAGTTAAAATTGTTTTTTAACAGCATAGTACATGTACTTTATAATCAGTTTTTGACACCCTTTTGTCATTCCTTTGTACGTTGATTATTTTTCATAATTAATATACATATATAATGTACCATACCATCGACCCATAGAAAAAATGCGAACCATAGAAAAAATGATTTACTTGTAACTGATTTTAAAACCAAAATATTGAATACTTGTCCTTGTACTCAAGGAACAATAAAAAGACTGTTTCCACTCGAATGATGATACAAAATCAGAAATCAAACGGTCATTTTTTGTTATTTTTTCCATTTATTTGACTTTAACTTAAAAACAACAAAATAGTGAAAGAAAAGGAAAAATGGAACGATGGATTTTTTCACAATGCATTTTTTTTAAATGTTCGGTTATAATATCATATTGATTTCAGTGGTCATTCTAGATAATATTCTGTCAGTTATAAACATTTTGAAGAATTACTGGTGCAATTAGATGAGCTGAATAGATGGATAACTATATGACCATATAATATTATATATATATATATATATAATGACATTGTTGATAACATTTGTGAAACATTTAAAGTAAAGATTATCTATAGACAGTGTTAAATATTTGAAACGGTGATATATATATTAATATTTAGAATGGTGATATATATTAATAATGTTATATCCATTAACTCTTTTAAGTTTTTTGACATTCCTTGTCACTCCTTGTGAAGAAAATATATGGCGCTGTTCTTGGATGTTGCTTCTAATTTGGCATTGTCATTTTAGTTTCTACATCATTCTACAATTAGCATGATTGTGATCAGTGTTGTTAAAGGCGTAAGGCACATTAAGGCGCAAAGGGTCATAGGGGCTAGGCGCGCGCCTCAAGGCGCAAGGCGTGCACTTGATGAAAGTGAGGTGCAAATTGTAATATATATATAGTCAACTAAAATAAAGAGAAATAATTGAAAATATATTAAAAACAATTAAGATAATATTAATAATGATAATACAAATTAGGGGTGAACAAGAATTCGGGTCAATAGCCGACCCGACCTGACTCGCTCGGGTTTGAGACGTATAAATTATGATTTCGGGTCAACCCGACCCAACCCGCAAAATTCGGTTCGGATCTCGGGTTTATTGTAAAAAAAATCGGGTTTGACCCCGACCCGACCCAACCCAATTTTAATTATTTTTAACTTTGAAGTTGTCAAGGTTCGAACCCAACACTATTCTCTTACTAACCCAACAATATTCCCTTTGAGCTACACTCATGCATCATTAAATTTGTACCATTAAAAATATATATTACATATTATTCTGACCCATTGACCCGTGCCAATTTGACCCAACGACCTGACCCGCTCGGGCTACTCTTCTAAATTTCGGGTTTCAGGTCTACATGATCCGATGACCCGACCCGTTCGAGTTTAATAAAATTGAAAAAACCCGACCCGACCCGATTCGTGAACACCCCCAATACAAATTAATGTCTTTTGTCAAAATTTAAAGCCCACTCTAAAACCTATATTAATTTATTAGAGAAATGTTATTTAACTTGATTTTGGATTGGGTGGGTCAATTTGGGTAGGGTTTTTCCATACATATATATGAGGCGTGCCTAGGTGCACCCAGGCGCAATTGAAAGGTGTGCGCCTTTGTGCCTAGGCGCGCTCCTGATAAAGGTCGCCTGACCTTACCCTTCATGAGGCGCAGTGGTCTAAGTTTGAGCCTGAGGCGCGCCTGTGACAACTATGATTGTGACAAATTAATTGCCAATCATTCGGAATGAAAATATTGATAACCAAATTTGAGAGTAGTTTTATTATTACTTAAATACTTGTTCGAATAACATCTTAAATTGCATTAATGAGATTGAGGAAAGAGAATTTGTAGCTTTTTGCCTCCTTGTCTGTTGATCATATTTGTGTGTGTGTGTATATATATAAAAGTTTCTGTGATAATCTTATCTCTAGAGCATTTTCATCCATTTTTCTATAACTATATTTTAATTATGAACTGTTTCTTTGGTGAAACAGTTACAAGGCTTGGAGGAAATTGCTGAAACATTAAGGGAGAGAAGTTTAAAGTTTTACAAAGGATGTCGAAAATACACGTATGATAATTTATAAATACATATCTTTTCCTCTTTAAGAAAGATTTTGTGAAATTTTTTTTTAAGAAAGTTTCATTTGCATTTATTTGCAGTGAGGGACTTGGGGAGGGATATGACGGTGACATTGCTTTTGCAAGTGCCTTAGAAACTTTTGGTGGAGGACATAATGATCCAATTAGTGTTGCTTTTGGAGGTATTTTTTTGAAATTTCTTTCTCAAGTTGTTTATCAGTTGCACATTGATTAACATTATATTCTCCTTTTTGTAATTGGATGGTCATTAATGTTTTCCTTTGTGGTTGTTTTGATGATGATTTCCTATTGTCAGAGTTATGGCTCAATTTCTATGGTTATCTGAATGCGTATTGATTATGTTTTGTTTTTCTTTGTGATATTATATGCAATTAAATTTTATTATCTAACTGAAATTTGCACTCTTCTTTGGCTCCTGCGTAGGATGTCTAGTGGTATATTGATTGATTAATATTCGGTTGCCTTGTTTAGGCCCTGTTATGACCAAATTTACTATTGCACTGAGAGAAATTGGGACATACAAGGAAGTACTTCGATCACAGGTAAAATCTGAGTGATGTCTTATGTCACAATAGATGTTATAAACTTGTTTTTGTGTATTATTTGGTTCATTCTTCTATCAACGGAATACTTTTTGACGTACTTCATTTGTTTTTCTCAGGTTGAGCACATGCTAAATGACAGACTGCTACAATTTGTCAATATTGATTTGCATGAAGTCAAGGTACTGTAAATTGCTGAGTTTTATCGCATATTTATTTATAGTATATTGTGAAATGCTATTTGTTGGATATGGTGTAAATTGTAAAATCAGGGAGGAACATGAGCATTAGCACTTTGAGCTTAAACGTCCTTTTGAGTGGGTGTTCACACGCACAGGATGACTAGATTTTCTTAAGAGAATCTGAAGTCAACTAGAAGCTATTAACTTCAGTAAAATATTTAAATAGATCAGAATAGGTGCATGGAAATACATTTTGAAGTTCCTAGTGATGAGTTGCTATGTTTCTCTTCCGGCATGGATCACTTAGACTTCATCTATGTTAAGAAGTCTTGTTAAGTATGAGAGAGGTTGGTGTGGGAGTTTATATTTGTATGGTTTAATTGTGCTCTTTTGTTTTTTTGTCTGTTTCTAAAAGATATTGTCTCAGTACAGGAAGCGAGGAAGCGTTTTGACAAGGCTAGTCTTCTTTATGATCAGGTTTGCCCCTCTGTTAGTTTTTTAATTATTTTACTATTGTTTTTGATGCCATTTGCAAGAAATTTAAAGCAAACTTTTGATTAATTTGCTGGAATCAATTTCTGTTTCACTAGTATCCTTCTTTCACTATATTTGTGTTTGATGACGTAAAACTGACTTAATGACAATTTATTTCTTTAATCATAATTTGCTTGCATACATGTAGTTTTTCAGCTTAATTAATGTTTGGAAGCAACACACCCAGATCACACATTTTTGCACAAAGGAGGGTTTTCTTTCCTTTTTTCGTTAGAAAATGAGAGCAGGTTTCTGCATTTAGGATTTGGTGTGCGTGTGCGTGTGCTGAGTGCTGACCTGTTTTATGTTTGGTTCTTCGAAACAGACAAATTGGTTTTTTAATGGGTTATCTAGGAGGATAACCTCATGCTGGTAGAGAAAGAATGTTGAGTAAGAGTGTTCGAAATCAAGCGATGATATTGAAGGACCTGTAGCTAATATTTTGTTACTTAATAAGTGACTGTTCTTTTTTCTTCTATTTTTATTGTATTTCATATTGTCAATGGTTTTATTTTATATATTCAACATTTGTAAATAAATTAAAATTGTGCGGGGTTTAATGCAGCAAGTCTAAAACACTTACATTGTTAATAATTCGACCAGGGTTTGGCTGTCTACTGTTGCTTTGAGATAAATCTTGGTAATTTGTGTTGTTGATTGGATAAAATGTTTGCTTGAACGTGATTCTAAGCTTGTACTTAATCCATTTGAATCTACTTTTTCAGTTATGTTTACTTATATTTTTTTTGCAACAGGCTCGTGAAAAGTTTTTGTCACTAAGAAAAGGCACAAAGACTGATGTGGCCGCTGTTTTAGAAGAGGTAATGTTTGATATGAATCCTGAGATTACACATTTGCACATTCTAGTCCATGATTTTATCTTATTATTGGAAATTGAACATCTATTAAATCTTTTTTATCATTCGGATGTCTTTAGGAGCTTCACTGTGCAAGGTCTGCATTTGAGCAAGCTCGCTTTAGTCTGGTAAGTGAAAATTTGCAATTATTGTTCTACTGATGATTTCTATTAGGTTTCAGGTCGATTATTTTTATTGGAATTTCTATTTTAAGGTTTTCATACTCGGCCAGGTAACTGCCCTTTCTAATGTTGAAGCAAAAAAGAGGTTTGAATTTCTGGAAGCAGTCAGCGGGACAATGGATGCACATCTTCGTTATTTCAAACAAGTACGTCACATGTTGGGACTTACCTATTCTCCTGACCTACTTTATCATATGTGCTCTTATTCTAATTCTTTGTCAAATGTGATCTAGGGTTATGAGTTATTGCATCAGATGGAGCCATACATCAATCAGGTTTGCTTTTAAAATCTTCCTTGGACTGAAAGTGGTGTTTCTTTATTTATTTGGCCACTACTGAACTAGTTTTCTCATTAAAAGAGAGTGATAACCCTTTCGGACTGCCAAAAATTAGATTTTTCGACTATTGGTCAACAGAAGCACGTTATTCATTTTTGAGAATGCTATCTTAGCTGTGTGGTTAAAGGCATGAACTGGGGCTCTCCTTCTAAGTCCTAACCTAAAATCAAAGGAATGATAAGAGGATAGAGTTGTTCATGATTTACGGTTTCATGTGGTAACAAAATGTGGGAATTTCAAAGATTGGATTGATTAAATAAGTTAATGTGGCGGACCAAGCAGTGGAGTCCAGTTATTTTGGCGGGTTGTCAAATGGAAATGGTGATGGATAAGGAGAGTTTTGAGTGCGTGATAAGGATGAAATGATTTTTGGGTCATTTTGGCTTAAGGCCAAGTTAATTTTTAAGAAGATTTCTTCCAACGGTTAATAAATTTGATTCTAAATGCAGAGAATCCCATCGTTCTGCAAATATAATCAAGACTTCTTGATCCCTGCTTTTGTGATGCAGTATAAACAAATTATGAATAGGACAAGGCAAGGTTAATCATTTTACTGATAATTAATTAAAAGACTCCGCTTCCCATTCCTTTTCCTTATCGGAAAAGCAATAAAAATGGCTGCAGCTTCTTTTGTGCTTTGCCTTTGTCAGCATAATGATATTGTGTGGTTTTACTGTGCTGTATTGGTACTAAAGACACAATAGATGAGTATCTAGTATACATTTGTTTCTGGTTTCAGATTATTTTAGTTTTGAGAAAAAATATACTGTTTTACTGTTGACTGGCCTTGGTTCACCGTTCACCCGACGTATTAAACATTTTCTTCAGTACTTTACTACTTTTTCAGTTTTTTAACTCCTATTTTGATCGACACCTTTGATTATTTTCCATCACAACCCATAATCTGAAATTTTTTATCTCAGTAGCTGGTTTGAGTTGACTTTAGTGTGTTGGCTTTCACTGGTTACTGATAAAAAGTTATTTCATTCTTAGGTGCCTACTTACTGTTTGGTTTTGCCCCAGGGAGTCAAAATAAAGGAAAAATTCACATAGCTAATCGTTAGAAGTTGGGCTGGGCCTTAGCTATGTTGTGGGGTTGAAATTTTCAATTTTGAGCTTATTTATACCTTGAAATAATTCACATAGTTGAAATTCCAGGTCTGTAGAATTTGGTAGTCCACTCAAAGTTAACAGTGATAGGGCTTTTATTTAGCTGGCTTGAGAAGTGAAAGGATCCTTATGTTACTCATATTGCTATTAATTGTGTTGTGGGATCCTTAAATTATCAGGCCTGCTTTGTTTGGCAGGTGTTGACTTATGCACAACAATCAAGAGAAAGGTCCAATTATGAGCAAGCTGCTCTAAGTGAAAGGATGCAAGAGTACAAAAGGCAGATTGACCGAGAGAGTAGGTGGTCTTCCAATAGTTCTGATGGATCTCCTAATGGGGATGGTATACAAGCTATTGGTAGAAGTTCACATAAAATGATTGAGGCGGTTATGCAATCTGCTGCCAAGGGAAAGGTTATGAAGAAGCTTTCTAAGTTATTCAAGGATTACTTATGTCCTTCCTTTTTCCCCCTTAAATGTTTCTTATCTTCCTCATTGATTTTCTGCATCTAAGACTGTAAGTAACGTTTCAGGTTCAAACCATTCGACAGGGCTATCTCTCAAAACGTTCCTCAAACTTGAGGGGAGACTGGAAAAGAAGATTTTTTGTTCTTGACAGTCGAGGGATGCTGTATTACTACCGCAAGCAATGCAACAAGTCATCTGTAAGTAATTTATTTGGAATATTTGTTATTTGGTGCAGCAAATTCTGTTAAGTAATATATTAAAATATATATATATTCAAAAGAAATTATGTTAAGTAGTATCTGGAAAATTATGTTAAGTAATTTATTTGGAATATTTGTTATTTGGTGCAGCAAATTCTGTTAAGTAATATATTAAAAAATATATATATTCAAAAGAAATTATGTTTAGTAGTATCTGGAAAATTGGTTACTATGCAATGCATTTAAAGTCTATTGAGTTCATTTTTAAAAAAATGCTCCTCTGTCATTTTAGGGTTCAGGCAGTCAACTTCCAAGTCAGAGGAATAGTTCCGAGCTTGGTTCTGGGCTGTTGAGTCGGTGGCTTTCTTCTCATTATCATGGTGGAGTGCATGATGAAAAATCTGCTGCTCGTCATACTGTGAACTTGCTTACCTCAACAATCAAAGTTGATGCTGATCAATCAGATCTGAGGTTTTGTTTCAGAATCATTTCGCCGACTAAGAACTATACTTTGCAGGTATTGGTGGAATTTGAGTTTTATCTATGAGAGTATGTCTAATTTCTGAAATCAATCTTTTCCTACATGATTCTGCTGAAACTGGTTGGATCGTGTATAACTGAGAATTATTGCTTGGTAATAGGTCCTCAATGATGTTTATTTGTGCTTGTCAGTGCAGGCAGAAAGTACTCTGGATCAGATGGATTGGATTGAAAAGATAACAGGGGTTATTGCTTCATTACTTAGTTCTCAGGCTCCTGAGAGGGTAATTTTTAGCGGTTTAGCATGATTGTGCCCTTGTCTTTTAAAATCAATTTCATGATTGTGGTTCAATATGCTGCAGTGTCTGTCTTCTAGTCCTATGGGAAGTGGCCATCATCGGTCAGCCAGTGACAGTAGTTCATTTGAAAGTTCCGACTTTGATCATGCTGCCGTTGAAGAATATAAATCTGAGAGGAGTCCAACAAGTGCACATCATCAACGTCAATTCAGAGGTTCACAACAGCAGCGGTCATGTGTAAAAAGTGAAAAGCCAATTGATGTGCTGCGAAGAGTATGTGGGAATGATAAATGTGCAGATTGTGGTGCACCTGAACCTGATTGGGCATCTTTAAACCTTGGGGTTCTTGTTTGTATTGAGTGCTCCGGTGTTCACCGAAATCTTGGTGTGCACATATCGAAGGTAAATTGTTTTATTGGGTCTCTCTAAAGTTGGATCACTTGGTGTTTTATGTTTTGTAAACACAGACGCTTCTCCTTCTCAAACATAGCATGTGTACACTATGATTTCACACTCCTGTCCACCTTTTTATAAATCTTTCTGCAATCAATGCAAAAAAAGTTAAAGGTTATGACCAATATAAATTTGGATGAAAGTATATTTGACAATAAAGAGATTATTCAGGCTTGCGGATTACTAATTATTGAAGTGACCGTATTAATGTACTTGAAAATATTTTTACTAATATTAATGAAGCAAGGTCGTGCAACATATATTTTTTATTTATAGATGGGTAAAAACTTCTATAATCTATATGGTGAAGCTATTAGTAATGCTTCCTCATTCACAAAGGCCTTGCTCTTCTATTGACTTGTGTTGCAGGTAAGGTCACTAACCCTTGATGTAAAAGTTTGGGAGCCATCTGTTATAGCTTTATTTCAGTCTTTGGGCAATGCATTTGCAAACTCAGTCTGGGAGGAGTTATTGCAATCAAGAAGTGCTTTTCATGTTGATCTTACTCCCCCAAGGTAAAGAATCATATTTATGCATGACTAAGATTCTTTTCATGCACGGCAACAAAAAAATGTCATTTTAACTTGCAGTTACTAACATTTGCTCATCATTTTGCTGTTGAAGCTTGCACAAGTCTGATAAACCACAGTTGCTTCTTACGGGCAAACCTAGTCACGCTGATTCTATATCAGTGAAGGAGAAGTTCATCCATGCAAAGGTGTAATGTCCATCCTGGCCTTTTTTGTTCTAATTGCTTCATGCATATTGCATATAGAGAATGTTTAAAAATGCATTAACACAAATTGTTTTTGTTAATCATTTCATTGGCTAGCGTTTTTGTTTTGCATTTTGGTAGACCAGCATCCTTTTACATTTCTCTGCAGTGGCTTTCTCATGGCACTTTATTGTCTTAAATTTGGAGTACAGTGCCTCTTAATAAGTTGAAGACTGTTTTATACTTTTATTACTTTTGGTGATCTACTTGTTATTGATTGTCGTCGTGGCTTTAGATGGTGTGAATTGGTTGAAAATCATGTATCTCTTATGTCAAACAAGCAATTCAGATATAGTGCTGTGGAGTTGATTTGATTATTAATTGAAGCATAAAATCTTTTGGACCTTATTTTGGATGCTCAATCATGTTCATTGTTTCGAGGACATTATAACTTCTAAAATTTGTTATATTACGCATCTGACAAAAAGAACTTAGTCCTACATCCCCCATTATAGACGCATAATATCAAATGAATTGGTGTCGGCTTTCCACCCTCTTGCAGTCTTGTGTTTAACTGCTTATTCAACATGTTTGGGTTTTGCTAGGGGAGATAAAGAGTATCTGGAGATTTATCGTTTTTGCATCTCTTTGGGCCTTGGTATGAAAGGAATTTCAAGATACAACATTTTCTTCATACATGTTAATTGGAAGGAGTCTGTCTTTGTTTGAGCTGTTGATTCTTATCAGCTGATGAACAGCTTTTAAGATGTCTTTTGGTATCTGAATATCTTCTAACTGCTGTTTACTCGAGCTCTTATGTTTTTTTTTTTTTTATTGCAGTATGCAGAAAAACTTTTTGTTCGCAAGCCAAAAGACAATCAATATCTCCATTCTGTTGCACAGCAGATCTGGGAGGGTGTTCGTATCAATGACAAAAAAGCTGTATACCGGCACATTGTCAAT